>JACXGM010000464.1:12271-26687 GCA_016801145.1 Umbra pygmaea | reverse complement strand
CTCTGGAGAGAGTTTGCTGCACTGAAAGTAAAGGGGCTGAATAATTTTGCTTGCCCAATTTGTCAGTTTTTTATTTGTTAAAAAAGTTTGAAATATACAATAAATTTCATTCCACTTCATGATTGTGTCCCACTCGTTGTTGCTTCTTCACAAAAATTACAGTTTTATATCTTTATGTTTGAAGCCTGAAATGTGGCAAAAGGTTGAAATGTTCAAGGGGGCCGAATACTTTCGCAAGGCACTATAGTCGATTGACAACACACCATGTTCAATTTTTGTAATATCAAATGTGTTGGTTTTGAGATTTTAAAAATAGTTTAGCTAAATTACCCATTATACTCATATAGACATCTGCTGGTTTTCTGTGTACTGACTGAGTCATCCCTGTTTGGTCTAGCATCCCTCTGTGTATGTTTGTTCGTCAGGGTTCATTGAGTGAGAGGAATGTGTGTGGCAGGGTGGGAGGCTGTTTTATCTGATTAAGACTTCGTTGCTTGTCGTAACTGGCATGCTGCACCACTGCACCAGGCAGATGCACTCAAGGCCCCCATTACAAACATACCCATTCTAAAAAGGGCCACCTGCCTGAGGCTATGGCACGATCGATCCCTCCTCAGGTGGCTAGCTATTTGCATGGTCAGGTGTGTTTTTCTTCTGGGCAGGGCATGGGTAAGCGTGTGCCGGCTGAGGTCTGGTCTGGTGGTGTCAGCTCCTTTAGTTGTGCTGTGTCAAATGTAGAATATGCTTATGTTTGAGTCTGCCTGGCCAGTTAGCAGCTGTGCAAACAGTTGTGGGAACATTTATCCTCCTATGTGGGTTGCTGCCGCTGGACCCAACTGAAAAGTTTTTTATTTTTATTTAAATCAGTCTTTGCTAAGTTTTTTGCAGCCTGGCATGTGGTGCAATGGATATAGAGCCTAAACAATGTTCAGCTAAACAATACTTACATGATGCCAGGCTGTTGCTTTGCCTTTTGGAAGCCTGGTGTACTAAATGAGCAATAACCTCATCAGATTTGAGGCAAAGATTGGGCAGTTGGTAGAATGGTTTTCCACAAAGGTGTGTACTTTACTAGTGGCCTCATTGACCCAGTGTTTGATTAGGATGACCTACCACGATTAGATCATATATGTGTATCTCATCTGTGAAACATCTAAATTAGATAAATGTAGGACTGGGTGATAAAATTATATGGACATTTTATTGATTGACTCATTATTGATGATAAGGTTTTAAGAGAAGCTTTGACCCCAAGTTGACCTTCTAGTAGTTACAGCAGAAGAAGGTGAATGTTCTGGAGTGGCCATCACAGTCTCCTGAACTTAATATCATTGAGCCACTCTGGGGAGATCTCAAACGTGCGGTTCATGCAAGACGACCAAAGACTTTGCATGACCTGGAGGCGTTTTGCCTAGACGAGTGGGCCGCTGTAACACCTGCAACAATTTGGGGCCTCATAGACAACTATCACAAATGACTTCATGCTGTCATTGATGCTTAAGGGGACAATACACTGTATGGAGAACAGAGGGCATGCAGACTTTTGAATGGGTCATTTCATTTAAATTCGTTGTTGCCATGTTTTATTTTATGATTGTGCCATTCTGTTATGACCTACTGTTGAATATGAATCCCATGAGAAGTAAAGACAAATTAATGTGTGTGAAATGTCTCTGGTGTGTTAACATCCCTCAGACATTGTAAAGACTCAGCTAAAATCTGACATTCTCTTTTTCAGGGCTTTTCCCTAGAAGAGTTGTATTCACATTTAGGAGCCTCTCCCTTATTTTTGCTTGTTTCTCTTTAAAGAAACATTTTGTTTAGGAAAAATACATAACAGACAAGTAGTTTCTTTACATTTTGTTTCACCATGCTGAGCAAACCAAGAACCCGGTCTATACCGATAGGTGTACTCTAGTAAATTCAGTGGCTCTCAGATCTATTCTAAATTGATTTATTTAGGAGTTTTTGCAACTGATCAACACAAAGTCTACAAATCTACAAATTGTTTTAAACTAATTACATATCCAAATGGCATACATAATGTTTGGCTGAGTTTACTTGGATAAATCTCATGCAGCTTTTGCACATCTGGGCAGAGCAATGTTTGTTCATTCTTCTTTGCAATATTGCCCAGGCTCCATCAGTTTTGATGGGGACCTTTTGTAAACAGCAACTTTAAAAACATTTCTCATTCGCTGCCTTGCACGACAGTCATGGTAGTTACGGGTTCAAGCCTGACTATGGGTTCTTTGAATTTCCCAGTGCATCCTGCACAAGGCAGCGCAAATTGGCAAATTTGGGTTAGATAAATCAGATTTTCTATTCTGCCATTCCGCTCTCCAGCAACTCCTTGTGTCCAGATTGGGTGCATGTGAATTCAGTCGTGAAGTATTTACAGAGAACGTAATCATCTTGTGTATGATCTGACTAAAGGTTTGCTTGTTGGATGAGCAATGTGAAAAGAATCGGAGTGACATGTGGTTGGATGAACCATGTGCGCCCACAGATGTGTCCAAGGAGTTGCGGAGCTGGGTGGGGTTACGAATGGAGAAATTCAACGGCCAATGATACAACGGCCAATGATATTTTAAATAACATTTCCTCTCTATGCACTTATACCATCATTTCATAAAAATAGCAATTGGTGTGATTGATTTTAGTCATTTAATTTCTTATTTTCTAATTTACTGAAATTGCGGTTATCACAGGTTGTTCTTTGATAACTATCCTGAATTTTTTTGCTGTTGTGTGTAACAAAACACTAAATGGTGTAGGGAAACATTATCTCATATGAATCACATTTTTCATGTGTTTAAATATCAAGAAATAGCAGTAGGTTACAGCTTTATGAGCAGGTCTCTGAAAGAGAAAATAGCCTTCTCACCAGCAAATTTCCACACCCCTATTTAACTGAAATACATCTCTAGGGGAAGGCTTAGACCTGGGGGAAGCAGCTCTGAATGGATTCTGATGCTAAATGGCTACCACCTTATGTTAGCATTCCATTCATTTTAGGTGTCGCGTTGACAGTGAATAAATTAACATCCGAAGTGTTCAAAGACTCTCTATTTGTCCTTTGTTTATTTATAAAGAAACAGGACAATGTATAAAAAGCTCAATTTCCTTGTATCTCACATTATGGCCCCATAGCAGCCGTTTTTGTGAAAATATGCTATCTATTGTGTCATAACCATGCAACCTACTGTCGCACAGTAGAGAAATTACTGTATAGTCCAGGAGAAGCTCGCAGGCAATCGGGGGGTAATGGAGGCATACAGTCAAATGTGTATATATATATGTGTATATATATATTTATATGTATATATGTGTATATATATATATATAGGTGTATGTGTATGTGTGTATATATAGATAATTAAAAAATTTTAGTAAAATTCAGGCCTACAGTACAAATGAATGTTCCTCACCTGCTATTTGACATTTGGCAGTTCTTTATCTTCAGTCCAAAGAATAAAGGTGATCCAGTAGGCTGCATTTAAACATATGAAATTGTAGAAAATGATAAATATGCTATGTTTTCAAACTTCGATACGCAAACACTGGTTTCCTTTATTATAAATTTAGTATGCCCTATTATACATTTTGCTTTTTAGCTCTTGTAGTTAAAGTTGTTTGTGACAACCTGACATGTCCTCTCTGTGACCATCCGAGTCCCGACACAAATCTATATGATATTCATCTATCTTGCAATCTTGTTTTGTGAGGTTTTCTCTATCCTTTTCCCAATATTATGCTATAGCTGATTTGCAAACATACTTTCAGAAATCAAACCCAATTGCCAAAAAATACATTGTTAATCATCTTTATTCATTAAAAATAAGTTCAATAAGATATGACTGAGCTTGTGGTGCACTCGGCTTATTCTAGAATTAATATTCTTTGTTTTCTTGCATTATTTTACTAGCCTAAGACATACTTTTTTGAAAATGAGGACTATGGCCTATAGCGAATAGAGAAACACCAGATTAGGATGTTTGTCATTTCAGCTAGTTCACTACACTGCACATTTCTGCACCGCCAAATAAGGCAGCACGAGTCAAGTTCATTTTGAACAAAACATAGTTTTTGACATCGTCACATGGTTGCCATCGGTGATAGCTGACGTCTATCGTCAAGAGTCGATGTGATCAACCTATCGCCCAGCCCAACTATGCAAACAAAACAAAAAGTTCTTTAAATCAGACTTACAAGTTGCCTCTGGTATTGTTGTTTTGCCAATTGTTTTATTTACAATTGTTTTTCTCTCCCTCTACGAGTTGTATAATAGCGCACATTTTCCCTCTCTCCCACTGTCCTTCATAAATGCTTGAAATGCTCCGATTGGTTGTGGAAACACAACCTGGACTGTACTTGGCCAGTCCGTGTCAGCGCACTTTAGATGTAGTCAATTGGATATTTATTGGGTTGATCATTGGCAAAAACCATGTTGATATCATGTTAATTTGTGGAAAAGTCCAAAGGTGTAAATTCTTTTGAGACCCACTGTATATTTTAGAGAAGGAAAATATGGCATGTTGCGGAGTGACAAATTATCTAATGTAAGATTTACTCATCACACCCGTATTTGTCGAATTGCTACCTGTTCTCATGGCAATACGTGGGTAACCGTACGCAATGGAAGTTTTACCACATTACATAGACAGGCTTACAGATATGGCCATTCAAATGTGAGCTTTTCGTACATGTTGAATTGTTGTTCATTTCCAAGAACAGACAATTTTGTTACAATTTAAAGTACTTGGGGAATGTTTAGTTCAAGCATAAAATGCTAGGTTATTGATTTAAAGGTAAGGTTAAACAGACTGTTTTTACGTTTCGTAAACTTACGATTCTTTACCTTTCCATTACTCCGGAAATGTACACGTGTGTAAAACTTTTTGTATTAAAAAATAAATAAAAAATGTGTACTATTTTGTACTTATCGCCATGAAAAAAGCCTGGAAATGTTGTTAAGAAAATACTTGTGTATATCATTTAAGTCTTAAAAACCGTATGTGAACTCTTCAAAACCAAGTCAGACCCATCAGCGTGGACTCATTCTTTGGAGTGTGTCCTTAAAATTTTCATCTTTTTACTATTGATCATCGGCCCTTATCGAAACAACAATCGTAACAAAGAAATGGCGCACATCCCTGAGCTAACAAATATGTGGTAGAAAAAGCTGTCAATATCATCCCCTCTGTGGGCCACATGAGCGTCTCTCAGTCTAGTGTCTCATCGGGCCTTGATGTGGCAAGAGCCAGCTGTGGTCCTGTCTCATCACAGCCGTCTGTCAGTTACTGAGTCGCAGCATCAGCTCCACCACTGGCTGCCTCCCGCGGCCACATGCCACCTATTTCTCTGCTTGACAGGGCTGACTAGAAACTGGCTGATCTTCATGGTCCTTAATCAAACGATGACTGCATCTACAGCTACAGTATAGCCAACCACCTCCTCTACACTTTCCCCATTGGAGATTGTTGTAAAACAATGGTTTTTCAACCTCTCCTGGTGACACACAGCCATTTCACAATTTGGTCGTTTTCCTGAACTAGTTCAAATGAATAAAGCAAACAAGTGCCTGGTAATCAGTAGATAAATTGATTCAGGTACGCTACAGAAGTTCTTGGATTCATGGAATGGCTGTGGGTCCACAGAAGAGGTTGAAAAACCGCTGTCGTAAAGCACACTTGTCACGTACATAAATGTATGCCTGGATTCCCAAAATCAGTTGTAGACATAGTAACCTTTAAAGGCAATATCAGACTCATCTACTGTGAAACGCAGGAATGTTTTTATAAACATCATTAACCAGCTGAAATAATGATGTTTTTGTCAGTTTACAGGAATCCACAAAGATGATCCTTTTGTATTTTTTTCCTTCTATTTACAACTACTATTGGAGTCAGCATGTTTAAGGTGAAGACTGGAGTTGTTTTGTTTTTGGAATGTTGTAACATCTCAATTAGTTACCTTGGCCATGCTGTCTCTTCCATATGCAAATGGGAGTGAGAGGCCTGGCAGTCTCCAGACTGTGTTGATAATGACAATTACTGTGGGTGTCTGGAGGATGCCCAAGGGCCCCTCCTAATGAGAGCTTGTCTTTGATACTATTCACTTCCACCACTACAGTGCTGCTGTACCAGTTTCTCATAAAACCACATTAAGAACTGCTGCATCAGCCCAAGCAGAGTGAGATAAGGCGAATTACTATTAGCTGTGTCATGTTTCCCTAGAGGATCAAAAGGATATGCCCAGAAGTCTAGTCATTCTCTGACAGTGTGAGTCTCAACTACTCTATTTTGAGCAGATTATGACCACCTCAACATGTAGTCATTCTGTAGACGTATGAACGTGTACCATAAAGAGAAGTCTACTCCAATGTAAACTCAGAATGTTTAACACAAGATGAAAACCACTGTTAAGCCTTAACAAAAGGATGGCCATGTTACATCTAGCTATAAGATACATACGAAGTACTGCAGAATGAATAGATGAGATAAAGCTTTAATTGTACTGTGATGGGAAGAGGAAAGTAAAGAATCTGCATACATAGGGGTACAGATGGCTCAGTGATTAGGGAGTCAGGCTTGTATTCGATTCCCGACTGAGCCAAATGTTGTTGTGTCCTTGAACAAGACACTTCACCCTAATTGTGTTGTGTCCTTGGGCAAGACAGTTGTGTCCTTTGGCAAGACACTTCACCCTAATTGCGTTGTGTCCTTGGGCAAGACACTTCACCCTAATTGCTCCCAGGTCGTTGTTGTAAATAAGAAATAGTTCTTAGTCATTTTCCTGTTTAAATAAAGAAAAAAATAAGAAATTTGTATGATCTAAAGCATACCTTTTCATCTGTGATCCATAGTAGCAATAGTAGGGAAGTAACGATGCACTCTGAGCTGGTTGGAAATCAATGAAAATATGTAACAATTCAAGTCAGTGGAGATTTTAAATGAATCACGATACATGTTTTAAATGGCAGGGGCATTTAAGCTTTTTGCCATGTTTGCTGCTGTTTAATGCTCCAACTTACTCGCTGCTATTGCACTTGTAAAAGTAAGGTCAAAGTACACAGCTTCAGTGTCCCTGCCATTTTAAAATGTGTAAAATGATCAGCATCTGTTGATGGCTATGGGTTTGAAGATGTCATGCAAAGGATTTGCAACTAAGTATGACATATTTAAAAGTGTTAATTCGACCAGTTATTTTTTGGCCCATAAAATGTAGGAACTAAGTATAAAAAGGGGTGTAATTCCTGTACGGTTCACACTTTATGGATGTATATACAAATGCCGGAATACAGAGCCAAAACAACAACTTGAGTCACTGTCCAAATACTTAGGGAATGCACTTTATATCATCCAATTTCTAGGCGGTACTGCTTCCCACCATATTTCACAATTTTGTCAGGAAATTGTTCATGCTGAATGTTTCAGTGTTGTAGTTTGAGCTAAAAAGGGAACCAGTATGGGGGATTTGTTAGAAAGATGCAAACCAGCGAGTAAACTGTTTGTCACATGTGTCGTGTGTTTACATCAATGCTTAAACAGTTCTTTCAGAGCATCTTGTGTGTTTACAGTAAAGCTTGGGCCGGAAAAAAGCTGCTACTTGCCACTACGCTCACTCCACCTGCTTTGCATACTTGCATGGTAGACTAATCTAGCAGCTAGACAGGGCACTCACTGACGCATAATATAGAAAATACTTTGTCCTGCTTTTCTCCATGTTCATTAAATTGGATAGATTGGAGTGCTATGCACTACTGAAATATGATGGCAAGATTTTTCAAAGGGAGCTCAGTTTTTGTATATGCATTTTTGCACAGCGAGACTTTTTGCAAATTCGTTTTTCTATTTTAAAGAACTATGAAAATGTTTTTTTTTCTGAGGTATCACGTGTATGATCATGAGCTGCAGATGTAGGAGGCTGGCAAGGATGGTGAGCACAAGCCATTAGTATAAGCTTTGTCTGTTTTTCCCCTGATCCAGAACGCAGGGAATTTCCAATATTTTTCAATAGAAATACACTCAGCGTCCACCAGGCATAGCCAGCTAATGTCATCATTCAATAACTGGAAAACAAAATGGATGAGTTAATGCACTTACTCTACTGTACATCAGAAGATAATGTCATGTGATTTTCAAAGATCGAAAAGAGAAAGAGGAGCAGAGCAGACTAAGAGCGTTTATTTCCTTTATCCTCAGAGCTGGTCTTAGGGCTTATCCACACAATCATAGCTCAATTGAGATTAACAGAACTATGCGAGATTTGCTTCGGCAAAGCAATTGTTTTAAGTCTAAACTTGTAAAATTCTGAGGTAATGGGACACCCTTCCTTTCTCTCCTGATATCACCAACAGATCAGGATGCAGTGTTGGGTAAAGCTACTTTTCAGTTACATTCCAGTTACATTCCAGTTACATGTTGAGTTCACAAGTTTTGGGAAGTCCCTATGTATGACAAAATGATCAGGTAAATGTAGTTCATATCTTAAAAGTAACCTATAAAAACAAATAGAAAGAGTAAAAACAATATCAATCATGGTCACCAGTAAGATATGAACTCCATTTACCTGATCATTTTGTCTTAATTAGGGACTTCCCAAAACTTGTGAACAATTAACTGGAATGTAACTGTACAAGCTATTTTACCCAACACTGTCAGGATGTCAGGGGGGCATAGGGTCCATTCAAACTGCAGCTACATCAGTGAGAGCAATTGTGTTTTAAAAACAATTCCATAGTACCTAATTCTACAATGTTGTATTTACACTTGCAATGAAAGAGGTTGGAGCCGATTACGCTTGGCGATGAGTTGAAAACCTGACGCGTAGAACCCTTCAGTTAGGTCAGCAGTAGGAGGTTGATTCGGCTGAATCTAAGTGCAGGGAGAGGGTGTCTGGAAGAGAGGTTGTCTTGATAGAGAGAGACCGTGTCTGGTAGAAAGTGTTGGAGATCTAAGAATAGCTACATCCCTTTGATAGGGAGGAGGGATGGACGGATAGTGGTTGGGCGGGATGGAGGGATATCCTGTGACCTTAGAGCTGCCTCCCCTGCCTGCCGACTCCTCTAGTGAATGCTTCTATTCCTGCTTCTGGCCCTAGCCCTCTGTCTTCACATGGAAATCCAAATAGTGACCGAACAAGCAGTCCTCTCAGGACTTAGACCCACTGCCCCCACCCACCATGACCACCACTTTATCATCCTGCTGCTCGGGTCTGAATGTCTCCCTTCATGTCAGCAGGGTTTATGTCCTCACACTCCCAGACTAAGACTGATAACAATCTCCAATAAAGCCTCTCTGACAGCAGCGTCCCCTCTTGACAGTGGGTCCCTGAGTGGTGGCTTGTCCGACTTCAGGGGGTAAAGCCGCAGGGGATATTTTCTGTGAAGAAGCTCCCTGGGGTTTGCCCTGGAATGCCTGAATCACTCAACACACTAGTCACCCTGATTTCACACCCAAAGGTTATTTCACCTAATGACAGACACTAATGTACACATTCAATCGCATTCAATATTGGACTATTATCACCACATCCAGTAGCTTTTGTACAGTATCTCTCACGATGTGTCAGAGGTTTCTTGCAACATGGGTGTCATTGCATCATCTATCTTAGGCAGAGTAGTAGGGGTGGCTTTATGAATGAACTCAGCCAGCTCAGCCAGAGGCACTGAGATGGCACTGTTCCTGCTCTGATGTCAGACGCTGAGAGTGTGAGCAGATGGAACACTGAGGACTCCCATTCATTCATCTCCCCAGT
Source organism: Umbra pygmaea (assembly GCA_016801145.1). Taxonomy (NCBI): domain Eukaryota; kingdom Metazoa; phylum Chordata; class Actinopteri; order Esociformes; family Umbridae; genus Umbra; species Umbra pygmaea. The sequence goes on along the minus strand of JACXGM010000464.1, from coordinate 16,925 downwards.
CAGTCCTGTGATCGACTCACATTACTGCTCAGTGACTCATCCATCTGCTCTCCCACCCGACCTTAATGCGCACTGCCTACCCCCAACCCCGCCCTGGTTCTTTAGGGCTCTGTCACTGGCTGCAAAAATCCCAATGATGCATCCTTATTCTGAGTTAAAGCCGAAGTGAGCTGCTAATTCGGTACATGAGTGTGTCCCTCCTCCCTGCGGCTAACAGACCTGGCGTCCAGAGGTTTGGACTGGAACCACTGCTGGAGAGATTACGTGAGGGAAGGGAGATGGTTGTTCCACCAAACAAACAGCAGTCTTTTAGTGAACATCTTTGCCTAGATATCATAGTGCCACTTTGCACATCGATCACACGTTTGATTATACAAGAGTATTGACAAGCAAAAGCATTTACGCATTATCTGTTGCATGGCTCTGTTGAGCTGTCTGCCATTCTTGATGGGTCTCTGCTCTGTAATCTCTTCTGTCATTATCACAGTCTGTACTGTACCGCACATCATCAGTCGGCTAGAAGGATTCTGTCCTTATGTAGACACCCAATATTATGTATGTTTGTGAAGCTGTTGGCAGAAGCTGACCCTGCCCAGCTTGTCTTAATGGGACTTTCAGGCATTGAAACCCTATGAGGACTTTAGCAGACACTCTAAGCCCAAAGCAGCCTCCCAAGTTAATGGATGTGCATTAGCTATTTTACTGAGAACCACATGGGGCATTTGGACATGCATTGTTGCATTGAATTTTTGTGTTAAGTGTTTCTGCTCAGAGTGTACAATGACATGTAGTAAACTGCCCCGATTAATAAAAAATATCAAATAGAATTTTAAGAGAAAATGTACATTACTATTAATAATAAGTACATTTTTATTTTATTTGGAAACCACATCTCATTTTCAATGTCTTGTTACACCAACATGAAAGCTTTATAATCAGCACATAAGTAAATGTTTGTATTCTGACTTTAAATGTTTGTATTCTGAATTTAAGAAATGAACTGGTGGTCATACTGAGCTTTGAGGTACTTTATTGTCCAGAAAGTTTGTGATCTGTGTCATAAGACAATCTTAATCTTAATCAGTATAGGGAATTCATACATACATATAAATACTTTTTAAGTTAAAACAGGATTGAAATGCATCTTGGACACACACATATTGGCAGAATGAAAGCTATAGGACACACGTGATTTTTCTGTGTCTTTTCATTTGCTAGATATCAAAGCACAGCCTCCATTTGTCTCTGAGCAAGCACCATCTCATCCTAGCCAGTGACTATTCTCCACTAGAACCAACAGCCAGCAGCTACACTGGAGTCATTTCAGATAGTTATGTAGTCCGTGTTCTGTTTATGTTCCATTTGATTTTTGGAGCTGTAACAGAGAATAGCTGAGCCACTTCAAGTTTTTATGCAATATTTTACAACATAATTATACTATACAGTATACAGTAGATGCTAACCAAAACCAGAAAACAATGGTGTATAGTCTAACATGAATTACAATAAATTCTTCCAAATGGTATGGTATAGTATGGAGGCATAATCAAATTACACACCGGCAGTGTTATGGTTTGCCTCCATTTCGGCACTCCGCATAATATGCCTGTCAGCTTCCAGTGGTTGGACAGAGGGAGAGATACCGCCTTGGGTTTCAGGCAGGCAGTTTTGTGTTACAGTTCCAAAGCCGCAGAGAAGGGACAGCTGTTATGCATTCCAGGCAAAGTCTGCAATGTTGATGAGTGGAGTGAATGCTGCATGTTACCCCGGCCATCCCAACGCTGGGCTGGCAGATGACACTGTGGCAAAGATTCCAGAACATCTGGGGCATAGAGAAAATGTGGAGGGGTGACAAAATGTCTCCAGCCTTCCTCCAGGACTCTGTGTGATCTGGTCGTTTTACCCCGCACAGAGGACAGTTGATAGGGACACAGCATCATTGTAGTGGTAGTATTTATGCCTCTCTTTGATACGGAATGCAGTGTGGTGATTTCTAAATTCAGCCACTGTCAATTGTTGCAGTCTGTCTTTCTGTCTGTGTTTGCCTCCGTCTCACTCTTCTCTTTGTCTAAGCAGACTGTTGCCATCCTACAGTAGTTGAGTTACAGCACTCTAGTCTGGGGATCCAGCCCGCGGGGCTTTCCGTCTCCCTGTCCTCTACATTCATAGCATGGTAGAGTTTAATTAGGTCATTGCATGTCATCTAGCGTAGTTTACAGCCATCAAAGAGCGCTTTGTCTCCTGCTGGGTGCTCACTGGCTGCGAGAAGGGAACAGTGGGCTTGTGTGTCAGACTCCAAAGGCAGGCTTTACACACCCCCACACCAACAGCCCGGCAGGGCTCAGGGTCACTTCCTCACCTCATCCCTGACCTCTGACCATTGGCGTTTGACCCCCGTAGTGTCTGTGTGACAATAGGCCCTGTGTGTGTGTGTGTATTTGGTCGGGGGCATGTTACGGAGGTCACATTGATTCCTGATAGGTATTAACCCCACCCTATGAGTCCCACCCAGGGTGTGACGGGATCACTGGGAAGATTGGCCTTTCAAGCCCCTTCTAGCTGTTCCTCTATGTCCATGTGAGAGGCATTCACATATCTTGTTGCCAAAAAAAACAATGCTTATGTTGAAGATGGTTTACAGAAGAAGCTGGAACATGTGCTGTTTGTTTGTGTGTGCAGTCCAGGCATGTGACCAATGCATTTACAGAAGCATCCATACAGTATAATTGATTATTTTACTTGTCGATACACTGTCTGTCTGGACAGGATGTAATTGTCCAGCCAAGTGCCTCATCTCGGACGCTATGTGTGTGCGCGTCGGCTTGTTTTGTTGTTGTTCAAGTAACACGTTTAAATTGTGTAAATTGCCGCTAGCTTTTTTTCTCAGTCGCTGTGCATTACCATGGTTATGGGTTTGCTCATTGAGGTTGTAGGTTATAGGTACAGTGAAAGCAACTGCTGAAATTAAAAGGGCTTTTTGAAAGAAGTCCTTCATTGATTGGCCCTGTGTTCTGTGTTAGGAGTAGGACTTTTAGTCTGACTATTGGTCTGTCTCACTCTTATACTAAGGTCTAATTCTGATTCTCTTGTGTCATTAACAGATCTGGAGTGTGGAGACGTGCCCTTGCTCACTCCAGGGAGTAAAGAGATGATGTCTCAAGCCCTGAAGGCCACTTTCAGTGGCTTCACAAAAGAACAGCAACGACTGGGCATTCCCAAAGGTGAGGTCGTTAATGCTTACCTTCTCTTTCTGCGTTGCTTCCTCTTCCTGTCTGTTTCTCTTACCTAACACTTAATGGATGCATATTTGATTACCTACTGTGAGGTGTTTCTTTTATGCAATATAAATCTAAATGAAAACTACAAATTATTAATGATATGTTTTAAAATGGGATATTCTTGTTCACGTATTGTACACCAAAGGATCCAGAGAAAAAGGGGTAGAAAGACAGACACAGAAATTATGACTTTCTGGATAGCGGTTTCTGGATTGTGGCCTACCACAGAGGTTGTAATTTTGGTGTTATGGGACTCAACATGTCTGTGTTACAGGTCTTCAGCCCAGCCGGTCTGCAAAAAAATAGTTGGAATTTAACCAACTATATATTTAGTGTGCATATGAATTAGTGGAGGTGGTGAACCTTAATTGAAAAGGATGGGTTCATATTAAGGTTTGGACTGGAGTAAATGGAATGGATTTAAACACATTACTCAGTGTGAGATACTTGTTCATTTACTTCAGTCCAGACATTAATACAAGCCATCCTCCTCAATCAAAGTTCACCAGCCTCTACTGATATGTAATACATGGTCTACTGTCTCCAAGGTCCTACTGTCTCTGATCGTAAACTGCTATGATCGTGGCCCTTGGTGACCTGATTCTAGTTTAGGGCATTAAAACACAGGAGTGAAGTATATAACTGCAGACAAACCTTTGTTGACCTTCCACACCTTCTCTTTACGTCCCCCAGACCCCCGGCAGTGGACTGAGAGCCATGTGGGAGAGTGGCTGATGTGGACGGTAAATGAGTTCAGCCTAAAGAGCGTCGACTTCCACAAGTTCTGTATGAATGGAGCTAGTCTGTGCGCCCTTGGGAAGGAACGCTTTCTGGATCTAGCACCTGACTTTGTTGGGGATATCCTCTGGGAACATCTAGAGATGCTTCAGAAAGGTATCAGAGTGGACTACAATTCCCTTTATATTTTTTACAACTTACCAAACAACAGCTCCCAAATACTGTATCTATCAGTTGTATTGTGTATTAAAGCACTGTAACTGCTATTAGTGCTTCTGTAACCTCCATGCATGCGGTTGTTAGCCCTTACATAGTAATATGAGCATGGAATCATCACTTTACTCAACCAGTTCCATCAGCTTTGAATGGCCATTGTTTATTCTAGTAATAGGAAATATTAAACCATTGACAACATCGGGTACTGTTTATCTATTTTTCATGAAGAAGACACAAAGCATTTTCCTGTCAACGGCCTGACCTCCACCTTTCAGGAATCACGTTATACCTCAGACTATTTTGTCAGTAAGTATTACTGAGGAGACTACACCCTAGCACAGTCTGATTTTATACATTAATTCACCCTAGCACAGTTTGGTTTTATACATGAATTCACCCTAGCACAGTCTGATTTTATACAT
>JACXGM010000464.1:0-12171 GCA_016801145.1 Umbra pygmaea | reverse complement strand
AATGATACATTTTAGATCTCACTGCAGACTAGAAGTTAAAACAAACAAACCATTAGCATTTCGCTGGGTGTGGTCTGACACATAAATGCATTTTAAACATTCAAAGATATTTTGGCCTGCCCTGTTCGGCCTTGGGGGGTTGGTAATTGAATTGGCACGCCTTGTCTCGTTATGCTCGAGCAGCTTCTTGTTGCATCTTAGGCGCCTGTAAGGTTAATGAAGGGAGATGCCCAAAGTGCTTTCCTTCATACACATAAGGTTTCCAGTCTAGACTTCCTGGTTGAGCAGAAGTCTGCGGTGGATGTGCTTCAAAAGACATGCTGTATGTCAACATTATCTGCTGGGAGTTGCAGCCATTAAACAAGGCTTATGAATTTGATATCACCAAAATTAAAGAGAAAGAAAATGCGGGGGATACATATTCATTGCTACCTTGTTGATGTTACATAATTGCATTTCTGTACATAAAGGAGCAAACATCTCATCACAGTAGGCCCAGTAATTGTGGAGGGATTTTTTGTCTTCATTGATTTATATTAAGGTGTCATTTATTCCTCTCTTTCTCTCTGCCTCTCTCTCTCTCTCTCTTTGTTCTCTTCGGCTTCTTCAGGCTATGGTATTGAGCATGCCCAGTGCGTTCCTCCCTCTGAATACTCAGAGCCGGGCTTCATCACAGAGTCCTATCAGACTCTTCACCCAATCAGCTCCGAGGACCTTCTGTCACTCAAGTATGAGAGTGAATACCCCAATGTCATCCTCCGGGACACACCCATGAACCCTTTGCAGGGGGACTTCTTCCCCGTCAAGCAGGAAGTTGTGTCCCAGGACAACATGTGTGTGGGCCGCATCAGCAGAGGTGAGATGTCAGACAAGGGAAAGTCGGTTGATTTAGCTGGGCTTTGAGTGGAATGGTCTCAATCGTAATTTATCTTCTAAATGATATGTCTGTGAATAATGCGTCCCACAACCTCTGTGGTCACTGTCGGTTCCATGGCACTTACCGTACATTTTTATACACCGTACAGTGTATTAACACCCTCTTTGGGATGGCAGATCGCCTAAAGTTTAGTGCATCTGACCAGAAACCAAAAGGTCGGGTAAATTCATTTTGCCCTCATCTATGGCCACCTAATTAACCCCTTCCCATCTGCTTTGAAAATGCATTGTAAATTACTAACTGCTAGTATGTTCATAAATTGTCATGATGAAGTACATGTATCGTTGACATTTCCACCACTCACCTCTCTGTCCATGTCTGCAAAATGCAGTTAAAAGAAAAGAAAACATACATTGATTTTGTATATTTGCATTAATTAACAATGTTTATAAGAGGCTGGGGCCATTTAGGGCCAAGTAGTCCTACATTCCTTTAGCGTAACACTGAGATTCGGTTTCAGCTAATGCAGTAGGTATTACTGCTAAGTACTGGCACAGTGTACTTTAACTTGACTAACTTGTTGTAAGTCTTAAGGTCTTGCTAATTGTTGGGATCATGAACATCACTCTGTGCATGTGATTGTGCTGATGCTCTCAGAACTTGCCCTGCCACATTCGTGTACCACGATAGAAGAAACGAGGCCCTATGGTTGGATTGTGGTTCAAGCAAACCCACCAACATTTGAGAGACATGCGAAGAGAAGAAAAGTCAATTGTTTGTGTAAGAGTGAGAAGTGAAAGAAGCCACACGACGCACCAACGCTGTCTGTCCCTTTAGCTTTATGTAAAACAATCCAAGCGAGGTAACCTTCTAGAATAACCACTTTTTCGTTGTCTGCTCAACATCTTTCTTTCTCACATATCAACCTTGATGTTGCTCTCGAAAAGGGGCAGAGAGGTGTCAGGAGTCAGAGCGTGTCAGAGAGCGTGGGCTTCCTTTCTCATGAAACAGTATGTTTACTTTGCCACATGCAACTCTTATTTCTTTCCCACTGACAGCCTGAGGAAGAATTAACACTGGGTTTTACATTGATGACAATAAAGTTGGGATTATCTTCTCAATTCCCCAAGATGAACACATTAATAGATGGTGTCAGGGAGTTTACAGTATATTGGTCGTTCCAGTGTACAGTAGAATAACTAGGCATTTGTCCTCAAGGTATGTTTATGTCTCATACATTGTAAATCCCAGGGTTTTTGGCAGTGCTTAGTGATTTTTCAACGTGGGAAAATATTTGTGGCAGCCTGAACATGTGGCTTTCATTTCATCATCAGTTAACACACTTGATTATCTTTCATTCTTTAATAGCGCTCAACTGAAAGGCTATTCGTTTTTTGCCAATGCCAGAAAGAACAAGGCAATTTGTAATGCTCTTCTTTAAATTAAACACCCAAATGGCAGATGCACCTGTTCAATTCAACGTGAAATGGAAAGGCTATGCTCTGCATTTTAAAAAACAAAAGTCACACAGTGAGTGATATTTTTTGACAGATTTACTTATTTACTGTACTCTATCTATTTTTTGCCAGTTCTTAAAACAGCCTATGGTCAGTCACAACAGGACTTAGATGTATTTAAAACGATACAAATAAAAGCATTATGTTCTTTCCATTGTCCCACTCAGGTAAGCTGGGAGGCCAGGACTCGTTTGAAAGCATTGAGAGTTTTGAAAGCTGTGACCGTCTGACTCAGTCATGGAGCAGCCAGTCTTCCTTCAGCAGTCTGCAGCGTGTCCCCTCCTATGACAGCTTTGACTCAGAGGACTACCCAAATGCCCTGCATGGACACAAGCCTAAGGGAACGTTCAAAGATTATGTCAGGGAACGATCTGATCTCAGCAAGGACAAACCTGTCATCCCTGCCGCGGCACTCGCAGGATACACGGGTGAGACAAAATGGTTATTTATACTTATTTATATTTTTATTGATAAATGCTGGTTACAGTTCAATAACAAACTGTGATCAACTGGAATAGGTATGGCCGTCGCTTTAACTTTCTAACTGGGTCTGCGAACGTTAAACTAGTTCTTAGGGGAGTTGCTATGCCACCCAACTGAGCCCTACTTATGTGATATTTGTCAGGTGGTTGTAGCAGACGTACAAACTGTAGATGTGCCTCAGCGTATCTGGGTCTTTGTAACTGGCAGCGCAGCTTCTGGCTGAGACCCTATATATGGTTTACAGCCTCTGCAGCCCTGCAGGCCAAGATTCATGCACTTGCAGGAAACAAACACAATTTGCACTCATCTTAACTCTCTCTTCTCCATTTCGCCTCATCTCGTACCTCCGACTTTCTAATCTGCACCATTTTTATCTGCGGCCTGCATCTCAACCTATTTTCCAGGTCGTCTTGGCAACCTGGTTGCAAGCAAAAAATGATACCTGCCTTGTGCACTTAACATGAGTACATTTATCTGTTCATCTTTTAAGGCCCCATTCTACCTGCAGTACCTAAAGATAAAACTACTCTATCATTTATCTGAACATGAAGAAACAAAGATAAAAAAATTCAAGGTCTGGCAATTCTATTTCAGTCTTTTTTTTTCATGGCAACGTTTTCAAGTCGTTGTGTAAAAACATAAAAGGATAAGCTTTTGCTGCTTTAAGGTATAGCTAGCTACTTCATGTGTAACATTCTACTTTGTATGTCTCTGCATAAAGTTTGAAGGAATCGGTGGAAGGGACTATTATTGTAAGCTTGCACAATTGAGTCTTTGGTGGCTAGCTCTTTTTAAAAGCAAGTTGATGTTGTCTGTACATACTCTAGCTACATGATTTTTCTTTTATATTCTAACTAGCAACCATGCCCAAGTGCATGGGAACTTGGACTTTCTGATGGAGGGCAAGGGTTTCATTAGGGACTACGCAATGAGAAATACCCACAAAATTGGCCAGAATTTGTGCTAAGCTAAACATGCTATCTTCAACTGCTTTCAAACTGCCTGCAGTAACATATAAATGGTATCTATGACTTTGTCTGACTCTTGTTACCTGAGTATTTAGGAGATTATAGAAACACTTCTCCATCTGGGCCTTTCTCCATCTAAGCCTTTGGGGACTAGATGTGTGTTCAATTTCTGTCTCAAGGTTGATAGGACGGATGAGGGGAAATGCTAGAACAAACTGTGCACCATTAACAACGTTTACTTCAGATTGCATTTAATTTAACTTTAAGATTGGAAATTGTGTAAATTGCTTTGCTTTTATTGGACATAGAGACATACATAATATGTACAGCCCATTAGATATGTACCATTTAAATTAAATATTTAAAATTGAGCTGACAAAAAAATGGCTAGTGCATGAATGAATTATTATTCTTGTATTTCTAAAGAGTAATTCACTTAATGATCTTTATAATGATAAATCACAAATCATTCTTAAAGTTGAATCATAATGTATTTTCACATAATCATCATACAATACATAATTAAAGAAAGTTTCTACATGCTAACAGTATTAGTAGGAAAGAGTATGCTGTTGTCCTGACAAAGGAAAGATCGCCCCATTAGTCTCCTTACAACATGTTCTCACTATTTGGGGGCAAATAAAGAGAGAATTCTCACAAAAAAAGACATAAATATAATTTCCCAAACAACTGTTTATGAAAATGTGTGCATGTGTGTTGGCTTCCTGTTCTTGTAGGTTTATGCTGACATTCTGTTCTCTCACACCTACTGATGAGTTTGATAAGAATTTGATGGTGTGATTAGTAAGGTGAAGGATAACTGACAGAAGTAAACTTGTCAGCTCTCTCGCTTGCTGAGGTTGACGGTTTCCCATTACCAATCAAAATATTGTCACCTCTGGGCATGCAGAAGGCAACCACAGCGCCTTGGCCAACTATAGACACTCCTCCCCTTCTTGGGTTCTCTAACTGTTATTTCTTCTCTAAATCCCTCGTTTTATTTTCCTCTTGTTCTCTAATTTAACTTCTCTTCGATTTCGTATTGGCTGCAGTCTTATCTCGAAAGCTGAAGGGCAGCTTAGAGGATTGTTTGAATGGATACACCTAGCGCTTGACAGGGTTGTTAACCAAAAGTTGCAGGCTGTTTAGGAATGCATCTCCTCACCTAGAGGAACGTTATTGTAGAATAGATGTAGCTGGTTATTATTCGCTATAATCTGGATCTTGATATTTGTACTCATGTTCTTAATTGAGTTGAAGTCCTGGCTTACCTAACATTCAAGTATTCAATACACACTCATTTCTCTGAACGCTTTGGTTTGTGTCGTATAGGCTTCCTACATTAGCATGGTCTGGTTGTTAACAGCAGCCGTAAAAAAGCTTATAGCTTTTCTAAGCAGGCGCTGCATAGGCAGGTGTGATTTCGACTGGATGGGGTTGTCTCTGTATAGAAAACCACAAGACCAAAAAAGTACCGTACTAAAGCTTGTCGAGTGCAGCACAAACCAAACTTTGTTTTTCTCTCTTTCCTGCACATTTTATATTTTTTATAGAATATGTAAGAACTCCTGCAGTGGAGGAGGTAACCACAACATCACATGTGGCCCATTTCTTAAGTTTAGAAAATATGTTATCAAATGTATGTAGGTAAAACGGCAGTATATATCGACTGTAGAGAGAGCAGACATTCTTTGCGCATTAGAAATGTTACTGTGCTAATGGCTTAGCTCTGTGTGACTACAGAATATATGCACACATTCAATGTCCAATATGAAGACCTCGTCTCATTTAAACTGCAATGATTTCATTGCCATGGAATTTATACAGACAGACAAAAATACCCTGTGGACCCCAGTTCCGCATACTGCATAGGGCAAAGCATAGTCAAAGGGATGCGTTATGAATGGGTCCATTATGAAATCCCTGCTTTTTCTCCCCTATTATGCCAAGACTGATTTAGAGTAGAATATTTGTCATTTTATAATAGCAGATGAATGACCTGAAGACATGTCGTCAATGAGAAACTTGAGGAGAACCATTGAGTCACATGCTTAGTTTACAAGGCGATTTGTTCGGTTCGAAAACAGTTCTAACCTTGTTCTCTTTTCACTGAATTGTTCTGCTCTGCAGGCAGTGGCCCAATCCAGCTGTGGCAATTTCTACTAGAGCTTCTGACGGACAAGTCTTGTCAGTCCTTCATCAGCTGGACGGGAGATGGCTGGGAGTTCAAGCTCTCTGACCCTGATGAGGTACGAGGTTATGAACCCTACCAATGACCTCCAATAGCACACATAAGCTTGATGTTCTAATGTGACATGAAGTTTAGCATTATGATTTGTCTTTGACTATTTGGAAACATTGGGATGATGGGTACCTTTAGCTATGTACAATAAATCTTAATCCAAATCTCATTAAATATTGATGCATGACAAAACAGGGGATGTACTCGTGTAATGGAAGGTCAAGTGCTAAGGTTAGATACACAGTGTAACGGTATCTATTTACTCAATGACTCAGGTGGCTCGGAGATGGGGGAAGAGGAAAAACAAGCCCAAGATGAACTACGAGAAGCTGAGCCGAGGCCTGCGTTACTACTATGACAAAAACATTATTCACAAGACGTCAGGGAAGCGATACGTCTACCGCTTTGTCTGTGACTTAAAAAGCCTGCTGGGTTATACTCCAGAGGAACTCCATGCCATGCTGGACGTTAAGCCTGATACGGACGAGTGAAAACAGAGAGTTGAGAGAAGAAAATAATAGGAGCGTAAAGGAGCCAAGGGGACACAGAGAGTGGTCTTTACCATCTGGTAAAACACCATTTTAGAACAAGGTCCATTTTCAAAGAAAGTGTACATTTTCTAACACTTTAACTGTGGTCTGTATCCTTTGGGCTTTTGTCAGACAGTGTTTAATAAGGAAGCACACAACCAAACAAATTCAGAGTATGGATTCATATTCGGTTGAATTGGTGATGTGATATCCATATATACAGGTATTACTTGGTAGCTCAAGGCAAATGGAGAGCTGTAATTTAGAATAGAGTGAACATTCAGCCTAGTAGCACAATAAACTGACATTAAAGGAGGGGGCCAAGAGACCGTAGTACCAAGTATTCCTTGTAGGGAAGGACAATGCATGAATAGAGTGTTCCTGCTATGAAATATGTTGCCAAATATGAAATGGAACGTAGTGGAAATAGATTATATGTACATGCTTACTGTCTATTTGCCTCACTGCACACAACAGGCATGGCCAGAGTTCTCAACCAAAATAAGTTTTCATTTTTTTTACTTTTATTTCAGAAGCGTGTCTGTGCCAGGATTACCATTGAGTTTGAACTGCCGGTATACTGTTGAGTCTCAGTCCAACCAGGGTTCACCCGTTATTTTATGTTGACGAAGGTGTTGTGAAACCAAACGTTTCACCATTTTAAGGTTAACTTAGTTTCTCTGCAAACGGCTGATAACTGAAGCTTGCTGATTTGATCAGAAGACACTAGGCACTGGCTTTTTTACTCACTTTCATAGGTTGGATGGAGCGTTACTTACTCATACCAAAAGTGGGTGATAGACAACTGAGAATAACCGTTACTCAACTGACGCTTTCATCATTGCACTTTTGCCAGTTTGCTGTATAAATATACTGTCTTCCACCAGGACTTTGCATTTTGCATACATTAATGTCTTACCACAAGTATTAAAAAGGCCATAGACACACTTTCTGTGTTAAGTTTGGAAAGTATTTGGACATGAAAGAGTCAAATGTCCACAAAGCATATAAGCACGTTGAATGTGTTTATTAAGTCCCCATTTTAGCATTGTTTCAGTGACCTGTTTGTCAACAGATTGATTTGTGGGTAATGTACATGAGAGATTTTTTGTTAGAAAAGTTTTTTTGGCTTTTACTGTGTTATGAAGTGCATTCTAAATAAAAGGAAGCACTGGAAACTAGGTAAGGTATATTGAGGTACATGATGGTAGTAAGGGATAAGGTAAGATTGTAATCTGTGAATGATGGAAGAAGAAAGAGATGTGAGGGAGATTGTGTTGTTCTGGGAGGGAACTGTGAAGTACGGAAGTTAATCAGTAGTGTCTGAAGAATAAACATCATAATTAGGACATGAGGATGAGATGAATATTTGTGCTGTTGCACAGCTTTGAGGCTCTTCTTACCTGAAGTGCTTCTATAGATGTTCTGTTCCACCACCTAATGAGGTAGATATTTATAGGAAACAGTACTACCATATACAGTTGGCCTAACAGACTACTAGTAATATGGTATTTTCTTATCATGCTTTGTACATGCTTTTCTAATATTACAAAAACACACTGAATTCAGTATGGAATGGATGGCTGAAAGTATATGCCATGAATACTTAATGTACATGTGCAGCTTGCTCAAGATCCACAGTAGTTGTGCTGGTTCAGTTTTGAGTAGTGTCGTCAATGGGAACATGACTGTACGCAGGCCTTATGGGAAAAGCCAAAGTCAAGAAATATCTTGTTTACAAAGGCTTAATGTTACCCATACTGATGAAAATAGCATCTGAAATGTCTATTTATACAGATTGTATTTCATAATGATTTATTAAGAATCTGACTAAATAAATAAGCCGGAGACAAAGCAAGAATAATAACCTAACCCCTGTGAGGTCTGGTGATAATGTTTTGGGTACCGTATATCCGCCATCTTGGAGGACAGGGACTGTTATTCCACACACATTTGAAGTGTTTATTCAGCTATGATCTTTTCATCTGCCGAAAAGCCGTAAGTGTTGGGACTCAGCAAAACCTTTGAATGGATTGATTTAGTTCTCCCTTGAGATTATAGGAAATTTGGTACATACTGTATTTTAGTTAATTCGAATTTGGGCAGCTGGCCAAAAGACACGGTTAATTGTTCCGGTGTCAGTCAGTAAAAACACACAAACACATATTTGTGTCTAGTGATGATTAGATGCTCCAAAGTTGATCTATCTAGTCTCTGTGGTTCCTTCCTTTATGCACGCTATACTTCAAGGATTCAAATCACCGATTATTACTGTTCAGGTTTTTTACTCCAAAGAATGTTTATACAGTATATGTTAGGGCTATAGATTTAACTTGTTGTTGGCAATGCCCTCCAAGTCAGTAGACCAAAATGTAATATATATATGTCTGTTTAAATCAAAACATTCTGTGTATGTTTGGACTTCAATGTCACATTTGTTTAGCTGTCAAGTCAGGATATTAGTTAATGTCATATTATGTAAAGTCATAGACAAAAGTATTGCATAGATCTTTCTAAATGGACTAAATACATACAGAGATACCTTGTGATAATATTAACATATCTCAAAATCTACTAGGAAACCTGTTTTGTTATGGATGTTGTTTTTCTTGTATATTTTATAGTTTTCTGTATTTTTGTTAATGAGATCATTTTTTATGTATTTAGTTTACAAACATTTGAATATTTTTCAATAATTTATATTTTATAAAAAATGAGTTTGCAGACAGCTGGTGCTTTCATGGGAAATAAAGGTAGTGCAGGAAAGAAATATAGCAATTTTCTTTTTTTTAAGATATAGAGAATAGACCTGTCTGCTAAAGAAAATGGCTGATGCTGGCCCATCATTGATTTCTGCTGGAAAGTTTTATAAAATGTAACTTCTATTTCCTAATGTACATCAAAAATGTTATGTTCAAAAAATATATGTGAACAAATATTTCATACTGTTGTGTGTGCTGTGTATTTATTTTGACTATTACCAAAGCAAAAACACCTTAAGGTACAACTGTACTATTACGTTGAAAAGCTGTTGGTTATCTCTCCTAGAATGCAGATGCACAGACTGCATGCTAGTTTCCTGACCTTGACTACATGTAAAAATCATGGTTAATCAGAAGACACACATCTTTTAAAGCTGTTTCTATGTACCGTACTCATTGATAACCACATGGGAATAGAATCTAGGCTTGGTTGCCCACAAAGCTGCCTTAGTCAGCATCTCAAAACAATGATAACACAAAGGCTGACAATATGTTCAGATCATCCATTTCCTGGTCCCTAAATTTCAGAGCCAAATTTGGCTCTAACAGGCATTCTGAGATATGGCTAAGGTATGTGTCACTGGTTAGCAAGTGTGTCACTTCCACAGTAATCAGAGACGTCAAAGCAAACACAGACACTGCACTGTTCATGTGTTTATAACCCTTTAGGCTCTTATACTCTACTTTAAAGACAAAATACAGGCTAGACCCCTAGTATCTGGAGAAAAAAGGCACATTTGCTGTCCCTTTGCTAGAGACCAATGTCTCCTCCCCACTGTCAAAGAATGGTCTGTCCCATGCTGAACAATAACAACATTTTCTGTATCTTTTCTGGCAAGCAGTAAAGTGGCTTGTGACACGTCACAGAGACACAGAAAAAAGTATGAAAAAATGAAATACAAGCCATATTAAACAGTAGTTGGTGCATCAAACACCAAATACGATCTATGCAGATGTGTATAAGAACATCAAATATGATACACTAGTGGTTAGAAGAACCTTGAATGATACATTGATATACAAATACTGTAGTTCAATGTATTACAACCTAACAAAAGCATTCTTTCACTAGGATTTGTATGCAATGTAGGTGTCATCTACCTGCCTGCAAATGTCTATATTAAGTACAGTAGGCAGGATGTAAATGCTGAAAAACACACACACATTCATCTCAGGCAAATTGTCTGCTGAACCAGAACATGTACTTGGCAGAGGGTGACTGCAGTGTAAAAATTATTTTTTTACACAACTTGACTTAGGCTAGTCGAGTCATCTTTTTGCATTGACTCAGTTAAGTTTAGCCAACATTAGGAGATAAGTTTACTCAACTTGTATGCTATATGAACCTAACTCCTAATGTTGGCTGAACTTAAATGAGTCAATGCAAAAAGATGACAAAGTCAAGTTGTGTCAACAAAAATTTTTTATAGTGTGAGTTAACGCAGGTGTTTCTTTTCCAATTCCACCATTCTATCCCTCTAGGCCAGAAATCAAGACAAGACATTAGCAAGAGGCAATACAATCTTTAAACACTTGTCAGGAACGTCTGTGAGCTCCTCCCTCGAAAAGACCTAGAACAATACTCAACACATACCCCCATTCATACCTGGAGGTCTCACGTCCAAAGAGAGAAACATTCAGATGATGGTGGTGGGCATGGTCTAACTTGGTTTCTTTTTTGTATATCTTTAAACTTACAGACACTGCTATAAAGTCAAAAGGCGGAAAACAGAACAGTGTAATAAAATACAACTACAGCCCCCCCGCCGGTGGCACCGAGATGTCAGGAGACGGATATCTCTGTGTTTCCCGTGAGAGTAAAATCCCCTGTCGCTCACAGCTTACTCTTCTCCACAAATGAAGAGAGACACATTTGTCAGACAACCCAAATATTTATCTAAAGGCCTAGCTTGCAAAACTCCATCTGTCGCCTACGCCTCGTCTTCACAGGAGAGAACGATGAGGAGGAGGATGGGACCACTGAGGCATCAGGTAGAATTAGATTGAGGTAGTTGCAGTCCAGGGGTCGGTGAGTTGTGTTCAAGATTACATGTTCCTGTAAGCTAAAAAGACTACATGCATAGGACGAATAGTAGCTCATCAGATTTTAACAACTCTGATATTGGACAAATACTGTTAATGTATGTTAATTTTTTGCTCTGTATTAAGGGACTTCGGATTTCGAGTGACAGAAGGACAATGGTGTTAAAATACAGAAAATCAGCTTTAAAGTGAAGTAATATTTAATTAATTATTTAAAAATAATAGTATGTTTTGTAAACATTTAATGTATTTCAGAGTACCAAAAATATTTGGGGACTGTGTGAAACCTGATTCTTATTAGGCAATGTGTGTTTGTTTGCATCAAAGCTGCCATGTCTAGTCTTAAGACAATGCGTTGCGTTTGCATTCAGTATCTGTTGCTGTTATCTGCTTATATATTGCATTACTTCAATAATACTTTGCAAGGGCAAAATAGTCAGTCCCACATTGGGGGGGACAATGACGGAGACAGTTGTGGGAATGGGAACTAATGTGTTGGCTCCTGTACACATTTAAATGTAGTGGGAATAATAGTAAAGACATGACATTTAATCATGGCCGTAACTACCATTGAGGACACCGAGGTCATGACCTCGGTATTTTTTTCTAGAAGTGTCGAAAATAGCCGACGAAACAATTATCCTTGCATCAACGGACCGTCACGTGACACGTACTTGCAGATACTGCTGTCATGTCAAAACGAAAGTAGTCGGCTGTAGCGGAGTTACCTTAACCAATTAAAGAACGCA
>JACXGM010000463.1:27913-56852 GCA_016801145.1 Umbra pygmaea | reverse complement strand
GTCTGATTAGTTTTGGGGATTTTCTGACACAAACATCCAACTAACAGCTGCAATTCTCCAGCAGTGATCCTGGGAGATTATTTGGCCAATCGAGCCATCCTCCTCACGGTGCGGGGGGCCAATTTAGACACACTTCCTCCCATTTATTGTCCTGATGAATGAAAGGTCGAGAGGATAAACAATATCAGCCCTTTCTTCTCATATTTACAAAGGGTGCCAATATTAGTGGAGGGCACTGTAGGTCCTCATGTTGCTGCCCATCATTAAGCACTGATACACAGATGATAGATGTCGTCATGGCGAGGGTTACTATGTGACGCTCCAGATCTCCAGGAAGTATCTCCCTATAAACGAAACGAGTTAAGGAAAAATGGACGATAATCTCGGAGACAGTGGAGTTGTAAAGAATGTAAGTGATTTATGCTTTCAACTTGTATGTATACAGTACAAAACATTTACTTACGTGTCAAGCAATGTTTCGAATTCCATGGCGAACCGTAAGCTTGCAAGCTTTCTTTTCCAGGATATAGTGCCTTGTCCATGTAGCTAGCTAACGTTAGCTTGATATAGAGACAGGTAGCTAGTATCTTACCAGCTAGCTACTGTACTATTCTATAACTAGCTTCTACTGTAGCTAACCAGCTGGTAGCTTATCGTGATTTAGCTGTGAGCGTGTAGAGATTATAACCACCAAATTAGCTAGCAAGATGATAATCTTATTTCAAAGCGTAATTTACTAGCTAATGCTCTATATTTACCACAGTATTCATACAATTTTAACATTGCGTTTTTTAGTAACTAGCTAGCATTGCTTTCCAGGTTGCAAAGTTGGGTCGACGCGCTCGACAGGCTACAGAGCACACATCCATAGAGGAGTCTAGACACGTCAGGAAATCCTCATCTTCCACGTCAATGGGAGAGGTAGCTATACTAGCTACGTGATTGTTAATGATGCTACTTGTATTGCATTTTTTAAATGAACAAAATTACCATTATGTTCACCTGAATACATATTCATTTCTTATGCATGAACCAAGGAAGAGGAAGAGGTATGAGGACACTAAAAATAATTATGCATGGCTTGGTAGTACAGAAGGTACTTTTGAAAAACTGCAGAGCAACTTTATACCACAATACAGTAACTCATACTGTAGGCTAGACCTACACAAGTTTGCTTACGGACCTCTTCAGGACGTTGTGTATGCGTACCACTAACCCCAAAGATCTAAGACTTTCTATGTACACAAAATGCCTATTTCTCTCAAATATTGTTCACAAATGTTAGTGAGCACTTCTTCTTTCCATCCATCTTAAAGGTGTGGCATAGGCTGGTCACAATAAAAGGCCACTCTAAAATGTGCAGTTTCATCACACAGATATCAAAGGCAGAGAAACTGTCAACACCCACAGTGATTTAAAGCCACAACAGGTGGATTCAGCACCACAGCCAGCTCCGCAGCCTACTGAATTGGTTGTGATGTCTTAGGCTGCGGAGCTGCCCTTTATATAAACAGTATTTGAGAGAAATAGGCCTTTTGTGTACATAGAAAAAGTCTTAGATCTTTGAGGTTAGCTCATGATAAATGGGGGCAAAGACAAAAGTGTTGCGTTTTATATTTTTGTTCAGTGTACATCAGTGCATGGCCAGGGCAGTAAGTTGGCCTAATATAAGGTTACGGTATTTTTGCATTTTTTAAGGTATTTTCTGTTTGTGTTGGAAAATGTGTGAACGTAGTGCAGCAATTGCATCTTTCTCTGTTAAAATAATTTTATCTCACTATCCCATTTATTTTCTGTTATCAAACTAACAGTTATTGGATAACATTGTATAACAACTAGCCCACAACAATTAATTAAGCTGATGATTGTGGGTTGGTTCAACATAAACTTCAACCTGAGCATCCAAAAATACTGTTATGTATGGACATGGATTAGGCCATTGAAAATTTTATATTTTCTGCTATTGGGCTAATTTGATGTAGTTTTGTTTTGTATCATTGTCTTACTGCCTAACTTGGATGCACGTCAGCCTCAGCTCATGGAAAAATGGACTGATATTCCTCTTTACAAATATCTGATACAAAGCAGAAGTCATGGTTCTTTCAATAATGGTAAGTTATCCATGTCCTGAAGCTGCAAAGTATTCCCAAACCATGACACTGCTACCACTGCACTTGACCATTGGTATGAGGTCATTAATGTAAGATGCAGTGATTGCATTTTCTAGACATAACAGTGTCCATGTATTCTGCAAAGTTCCACTTTAGACGCATCTCTCCAAAAACATTGTTGCATAACGCTTGAGCATCATCCAGGTTCTTTTTGGCAAACCTGTTACACATTAAGTTCCTCCTGCAACATAAAGTAGTCCCAGTAATGATATGTTCCTGGATATTAGGTCTCTAGGGTCTAGCAGAGATAGTCAATGTCTACACTACAGGGGCCGGAGCCTGCTGGTTTTCTGTTCTACATTATTATTAACTGCACCCATCTGGTGTCCCATGTCTAAGTAAATCCCAGATTTGAGGGTTGCACTGAAAAAACCAAGTGGAAAAAGCTTTGAGGCCCAGAGTTGTCTATGCATGTTCTAAAGCCTATGAATTTTGGCGCTTTTGGGTTCAAACAGGTCCCCGCTTGATACCCTGTTTCTTTATCTGAGGCGTCTAGATTAGCAGTTTCTCTCTCGCTCTGCTGTGTCTAGATGTTGGGCCTGTCCTGCAACCTTACTGGATGTCAGTGTGCAGCTCTATTTTAATAGACAGTTCTTCCAACCATACTTCCTCCACTTTAGCGAACCATATGTCACACACTTTGGTTTAGATTCCTCTCCCTGATGCTACGTAAAGAAATGGCTGCCATAGCGGGAAAAATCAACATTAGGTTTCAAGCTAACTGCGGTAAGATAATGGTTCTACTTAGATTGTGCACATAATATAAATAATATACTACTCATCCGGACAGTCACAGACTGGGGCTTTAACAGGGTAAAATTGCTATTGGAAAGAAGAAAGTGCCACAGAGAAAGAAGTATGCTGAACTGCTATCACACATTTTCCAACTCTGACCACATACGCCTATAAGTTATTCACTGAGATCTTGTCTCCTTAAACAATCCTGACTTGGGGGTGGGGTATTTTCAAAAATAATTTTTGTATTGACAGGACAGGAGGATGCAGAAGCCAGGGAGACAGGTAGGGGGAGACAGAGAGCAAGAGCACAGACAGTCGGCCGAGCCGGGGCTCGAAACCCCATTGCCAGGAGACATGTGTAAACTGGAGTCGGATCTTAGAGCACTCACCAACTCCAGCACACCTTATAGAGTTTGAAGTGAACCCTTAGAGCCAAGCAAAGTCAACTTCTGTTCACAGGAATTAATTGTAATTTATTTTCCCCCAGGGGTTCACACATTCTGTATACAACTTTACGTTGACTTGTACAACCCTATACTAGAAAGTTTCCCATAAAACCAAGACCAACTCATTTTTGTTTATTGAAAAATGATGTATTTTTGCAAATATACACTAGCCACAGTTACACAGGAAAAGCATAGGTATAAGGTGAGTGTGTGATGATTATTTACATTTTAGATTATTGACCTTTGCTGTGTCATTGGGTTTGGAGCTGAAAGCACCAGGCTTGTATCATAACTTGAAGTTGTTGGAAGATCTAGAAACTTCTTTCATTATGGGATGACTAAGTATGGCAATCTAGCAGTACATATTAACTCAGCTACCAATTCAATTCTTCATGTTGTGGTATAAAGTTTCTTAAAGTATTCAAACATTGCACTTCTCTATTCTTCCTTCGTAGATGTACCTTATTACAGTACAGTAATTCCTTTGAATGCTGATTGTTTTATGTCATATATGTTTGAAGTGTATCATGGAGTTTCTTGGATAAAAAATGCCCTAGCTAAGCTATGTACCTTACATTTAAAATGTAAGCAAAGAATATCTACCCGGTTATATGCAACTGAATGCGTAGGGTAGGGACATGTTTAATTCTTTTGAATGAGCCAACTATGTTGTTTGATAAGCTAAAACATTGCCTGTTCTAGAATTCAATATGAGACATGTATTTGCTTCCTTGCTTGGAAATTATATTCACCACTGATTTCATTATTGCATTGCATTTTAATTCAAAATTGAATTATATTTCTCACACCATGAATTTCCTTTGGTGTAAACGTTATGGAATGTACAGTTATTTGATCATCATAAAATATTATTGTGCATTTGTTTATAGATGTTCATAGTATCAAGGTGTCATTCGTTGATGCTTATCACACACAACCTTATGCGGAAAAGAGAGTATAGCTTTAAAATGACTTAAAATTCTCAAGGTCATTGGGCAGGTGAATGTATTATGAATTATGCATTTACTAGCCAACAAATATGATTGAGCGTACAACTAGGTTAGGCAATCTTTACCCCACACTAGCTTCACCAACCTCATATGGTGTAGAGCGTTCGGTGTGTACCTTAGCACTTGTTATTACTGCAACCTGGATTTGACCTGCTGCCCACAATAATGTGGCTTTACACATGGTGACTTTAGCTACGCCATTCGTGACCCCCTAGACTATTCTTTCTGGTGCTGTATTCTCCTATATGTAACAAACTGAAATAGCCAGCAAAAGCAGAAGATAAGTTTAATATATTGAAAATTAATGTTGGCTATGTTAAATCATTGATTTAGCTGAACTGACTGTGCGCCAATGCATAAGATCCATTTAATGAAGGATATTGAGAGTCTGCACGTCAAACATTTAACCCTGTACATAAATAATGTGTGGGCTTGTTTAACAAAGGATACACGAAAAGTTTTGTAAACCAAGCATGACCAGCTGTCTGTGACTCTTCAGCAGAAAGGGGACTAAAGTCGATTGGGCTGATCGTATGTCCTTTGCTGTCAATATGGAGTAGCAAGTTGATGTTTTTTTTAAGGAAATGGCATTCTATCTGCATACGCCAGACTAAGCAAGGCCATCTCCCAGCAGATTGTCCTGTGGCACACCAGAAATGTTTGTCAGCCAAGTCATGTGGCGACGGCTTCTCCAAACACTGTAATTGTAGAGGGACTGGTTATAGACATACACAGGGCAGTGCAGTGGTGAGTTCGAAATGAAAATGAATGTTTGCTTGCCTTTCATCTTTACACATGTTTTGGCTGTCTTCTGCAAGACCAAACATAGCAAGTTTACCTACAATGCAAAGAAACAACATTGGAAAGCTGCAGAGTGACTGAGTTAGGCTCCTTTGGTAAAATAGAAGTTTTGATATGCTTTGCTCAGGGGTTGGCAAACTTTCTTAATGGAAGAGACATATTTAATTATTATTACATAGAAATAGATAGTGTTGCAGGAGTTACACATGCATACAACTTAACTTGATGCCTTGTCAAGCACAACAGCAATGTGGTATTCACCATCATGGGAAGCAGTCATAATTTATCCCAAAATCTGACATCTAGGTTCACAGACAGGGGACGTTACACAGCAGCAATCTAGTAAAGATGCAGTGACAATCAAATCTTGTGAACGTTACATATGTGATCCCAAATTAGACACCTGGCTCAGGTTGTTATGTTTACACTGGGACCATTTTGATGCACTTGACATCATGGCAATTTGAAGAAAAGTCAGTATCACTATTGTCATTGTTAAATTCTCTGCAAATTCAACAGCATATCATCACCGGACCTAATCGAATATGCAAAAATCTATTAAAAATAAAGCTGTATCCACCCATCTCTCTAGTAAGAGTAATAGCTGGGAGCTTAAAAAAGGTGTTCTTCTCTTGGCAGTCAATCCGATTTGTTGTTAATGACATTGAATGAAATCCCAATATAGGGACACAATAAAAATAAATGTAATCCAGAACTAATTTTATTTTGTCAGTGCATACATCGACATGATCTTGCCCTCAGAGTTAGTTTCTCAATTAGCAGGAGACCACAGGTTTATATAATGTAGTGTTATTAAAAATTAAATAGTTATCCTATTGCAAAAATACACCGTGAATGAGAACTGGCTCTTGTCAGGACATATTGACCCATGGCGATGCCTACCAGCCATGCCTCTTTACCTTTTTCTTCCACACATACCGAAACAGGAAGTGATTACTGGCAAGATTGCTCTAAAAGTTGTATTTGGAAATGAAACATCAATGTGTTTGCTCTAAACCATTGGAATTCATGGTATGGAGGGCTTATTTGTCCCTCTGAGTGGCAAGCTGTAAATCAGCCAACATTTTGTGAGCAGGGGATTCCAGTGAGACTTTTGCGGTAATCTTCCCAAATTAGGCCAACTTCCCCAATGTAGATTCACGATTCTCGCGCCCCTAGTGACCTGCCGTTCAAATAAAATGCATTTTTTCTGGTAGCGTGCGACTGGGTAGGTTTATTTATCAGCTCTGGTTTTCTCTTCCTATAAATACACAGTGATTGCTCGCGTTCTTTGCATCCTTTTAAACAAAGGCTAAACTGCAGTCATGAGTTTTTCAACCACAAGGGTTAGCGAAATTCTTTGACCATCAGGAAGGCCTAGAATGGAAAATAACTAACCTAATAAAGACTACCTTGCATTTTTCTAATTTACCGCAAGTACTCTACTATGATTATACAGTTCATATATGGTCACACATTCTTGTAGAAGTTCCTGAAATTGCCATGACGTCTTCAATGAACCCCTCACTCCAGATGAAGATAAAAATATCATCATTGGCATGTTAATTTCTCTATTTATTAGTTATTTTCATGTTCAAATATGACATTATCAACTAAATATAGGCCTAGGCTACATCTTCAAAGATCACTTGTGTATCATTTTTGCTGTCCTTATTTCCCCTCGTCTCCTGAGCTGCTACTGCTGTGAAGCCGCCTGAGTTTTGGTCTTGCTAGCAGGCTGTGAAAGCCGGGTTTACTCTGAGGAATTTAACAGTATTGATAAGCTGCCAGATTTGTCATTAATTTAGCCTCCCTTGTTGAAATCCCATTTTTTACTAATTGCATGAAATTACTTGTTCAGTCTCAACCTCTCTTCTTAATACTATATCAGCGAGCATCCCCCTCTGTCTCTAGACTCTGACATTCACATTTATTAATGGGTTTGGTACAGGAACCAGCCATGAAAGATTATTTCCTCTTTCATGTCGAAAGAAATTCCTCCTGGCCGCTGTGTCCTTTGCAGACCCAATTTGGTAATGAGAATGTTGTCTTTTTTTCCCCCCAAATTCATTTGTCTGCTGCCCACCCTTGTGCGCTCTGAGGAATTATTTCATTCAAGAGCTGGTCCCTACCTCCCTAGACCCCGGTCTCAGGACCACGAAACTCAATTGACTATTTCCAGAATCATAGAATGAGCGGGTCATTTTTTCCTGTGAAGTTATTTTAGGTCAGACTCCAGCCTGCGGGCTGTCCTCAGTGTGGCCGTTCCCACACTCCGTATGTTAAGGCTCTGTGATTTGACAGCTGTTAAAACCATATTATAAACCAGGAATTCAAATTGACTGAAAGCTGTCATTTACGAGACGGTGTGACATCACTTCCCTGTTTCAATTGCTTTTGTTTACCATAATGCATCGTGCCCAAGGAAAGCTATTGACCATATTCCCCACCCCATTGTGCCTAATTGCTTATGAACTACAATGGGTAGCATATGCTGTGGGTGGTACCATGATGTGCTTGGGAATCCTAAATAATGTTTGGGCAGGTGAATTCACTATGTAAAGTGTTGTAATAGCTTCTGCATCTAACAAGCTGATCAGTGAGTGGAGTCAGTTTTTTCAAAATAAGAGCATTGATTGACAAAAAACATAGGGTTTGCTCCATTTTGCAAGTAGGCTATGTTTTGCATTGTCACATTTCTTTCTGATTAAGCTTGATCACAAGTAATATTTTGATGCCAGAAGTCCCTATCATTATTTCAGACTCAAATACAATAAAACAAATCCTCCTGTATGTTTTGAATCTAAATGCATAATTTCATAGTTTAAATTCTATTTATATGAAAGAGCTCTGTTGTCAGACCACTGTCATGCCTGTCACTTATTATCTCCGTCAAATCAGGGACCGCCTCCTAAACCTGCCCGCAGGCAGGGCGGCTGGGCAGAGGACGCTTCTGGATCGGAATCTGCCAAGTAAGTGTCTTCTCTACACACCTCCAGCCTCTGGATTACTTACCCTCGCAGTCTCAGAAATGCTTGTCTCTGGCGTGTGGTTGATGTTTATTTGTTACTAATGATCTCTCATCCAGTAGAGAGAGAATAGGCCATTAATCACTGCATATTCTTTACACTTTGGGCTCTAAATCAACAATAATCCATGGAGCCTCTGTGAACGGTGAACTCCGCATTCATCTTCATCTGAGCTGCTAGACGGTAATTGACATGGTTAATGTATCAACCACAGGAGGGCACTGTTAGTCAGCTAGCCACTTCATCACAGAGGTTAGGCCACTTTATCACCTCTTAGGATCGCTGTCTAACCAAGGCAAGCTGCCCTTTAAAGGCACACATGTCATTGTGAATTCATTAGTAACTCTGCGGAATGAAAGCATCAATATTTCCTACCACAGACAAGCAACGTGTAGGACATCTGAAGTATGCCCCCAAAAAACACTTTTACATTACTGTCCCTATGAGCTGTCATTGTGACTGTAGTCAGACTTTGGAACTGGCTCCAGTCTTCCAGATGGTTCCATCTACTACTCCCTGACAGCCTCTGTGAGCAGGAGAGCAGGGAGATGCATAAATCCATACATTAAATGGAACAAGCAGATTCGATTGGGTTTATTTGCATGGTTTTCTGCACTGTTAGTGCAAGTAAAGCGAGCAGCAATCTCAATTTATCTTTCCCACTCTGGGAAGGTCAGAGTGTCGCTTCCTCGCGTTGGCGTAACTCGTCTTGATTCCTGCGGTTTAAAATACAGGAGGTGTTAAAGGTTTCTCACATGCATTGATCCTCTCTGAAACAAAGTAAGTAATGGTCCCACCGGAACCAGCAAGGACTTTTCACCTTCAATGTCACCCCTCGTGCTCAATCACCGCCGGCCTCCTTCTGCTAATCCCAGTGCAGAAATCCCAGGATTTGTCGATCTATCACTTCTAATTGACACTAAATGATCTGTCAGTTTATTGATGAACCTTTGAAGCCAGGTTGTCACAATATATTTTATCCCTAACAACTTTTTCCAGACAGTTTTACCATGTCTATCACTTCAGCCTACATGAGTCTTAATCAGGAAGCCTGTAATGTGTCTTGAGCGTTGGCAGCCCCGCCCCCGGCGCCCGGCACACAGGACACGGTCCAAGGGCAGCAAGGTGGGCTACCTTCACTCTGCCCTCTCTGCTCTGCCTGGCTGTCCATCAGACCACTCTGTTCAGCTCATCACCATGCGTCCGTGGACACTGTTGTCGCTGTGGAGGGCATACAAAAATTGAGAACGTGAATCGAAGGCTATGCTGTGTTGGTTCACATTGAAGTGTCTGTTTGTCTCAACAAATACGGTAGAGGACTAAATACTGAGGAAATGAATGCTGAACAAAGCAGCGTGTATTAAGGGCAGAGACCTCTCAGCGTAGCAGCGATAGTGTCCCTAGCAGAGCTGGTCGTGGTGTGGATCAGAACCAAGTGAGACGCTCTGCTGAGCCTGTTCCGCTCCAGTCCTGAGGCTAGGTCCTGGGCATGTCCACTTTGTCTCCCCGGAGCTCTGTCTGGAGGCTGGCCAGTGTCTGCTATCTACACCACTGTTCCCCTGCTTCCTGTCTAAGGAGCCCGCAGCAGTTACAGGTCCGCGGTGGAATCAACACAGAACTGAGGCTGAGCTACTTTCTAGTCAAAAGCCTTCAGAGATAATTGAATGGATTATTCATTATAAGCAATTGAAAAACATATATAATTAATTATTTAAATGTACTAAATAATTTATTTAATTTAAATACAATTAATATTAACTTGATTATATTATACAAGCATTTATTTATCTAAATTGACATTATCCTAAATAAAGTACACTGTCTGAATTAATGTTTTTATTATTTTATATAGTAAAATGCCAATAGAATTAAAATAACTTTGACATGAAATATGTATTCAGATATGGGTTTTCATAATAAGTTTGGATAATTTTAAGTATATTTTAAAAAGCCTGGGAAATATCAAAAGAGTAACACGTTTGTCAATAGTAGTCACCCGTAAAATAAATAAAGTACACAGCATTCCCCAAACCTCATGTTACGTCAATGCAATTTATTATATATACTATTTAACTACAGTGAGTTTTTGTTATTGAGGACAATGATTTGTCAAACGATCATAGTATTTTTCTTCAGTTGTATCAGACACCTGTGAGCGAACATCTGAAATTTCCACTACATGTCTTGAGGTAAATTACATAAAATCCTTGAAAGTTATTATGGTTATGGTAGTTTCCGGTAAACTTAGGATGTTGACAGTAATTGACCCTCTGTTGCAACCCTAGTCCAATCACAATGACAGTATCAGTTTCTTCATGACCAGTAGGGGGCACTCCTTAACTGGGTGAAACTGCAAGTTTCACTTCATAGATGTCAGAAAAATTCACACCTGAGGTAACTTTGTCAGAAGTTGCCTTCACAGCAACACAAACTGTCTAACTAAAATGATCACAATATACAACTTGATTTGTACGGTCTTGATTGTGTTCAGAATAAAAAATAAATAGGATAGAAAACCTTTTTTTGTGTGAAATACCCTCCATGTTCCCCGGTGTCAGAATGTGTGATGCTAATAATAGTGGGTTGCGGTGAGAATGTGTGATGATAATAATAGTGTATTGAGGTGAGAATGTGTGAAAAGACAGGGATTGAGTTGCTGTGTGTGCAGGGCGTGGCCACGGTGCCACAGTGAAGATGGGCTGTGTAAATGAAGAGCAGTCTTAAATTAGCCCAGTGGTCCAGCAGAGGCTGGCGGAGAAAAGCAAAGCATACAGCAGAGTCCACAGAACAACCAGCCTACATCCACCTTCACACTGAATGAGGACAAACGATAAAAAAAAAGTCTGGTTGTAATTAACACAACAAAAATTAGTTTCTAATTTCACCTATTTTCTCAGGGAGCACTTGTACACAATGTATACAGCACAATTTACAAATAAACAAACAATATTTACAATCATCACAGTGTAACACAAAGACAATTAAACTTCAGGGATATCAATCTGTCCAGTTTGGAAGCATAAGCATTTGTGAATCAATGTCACCAGTTTTATTTTATTTTTCATTATTAGACCTTTATTTAGACAGAGACAGAGACACCAAGATCTCTTTCACAGCTGAATCCTGTGTACAGCAGATAAATATACTAAATTAAACATAACAATTACACCCAACAACAAATAGTTCATTTAACATGGCTTTAAATGCCCCATTGAAACCAAAACATCTAACTTTTACTGTTTTTTGCATGACATTCAATGAATAAGGTGCATGGTACGCAAAAGCAGTTTTCCCCAACTCCGAATGAGCCCTGGGAACAACCAAGACCAACCAATCTTATGTGCGTGTATGATATGTGCCATTTCTCCAGTTTATTTTAGAAGTAAGATACTTTTGAGTGCAAATGAAAGTGACAACAGGTGCACTGGAGAGGCAACAGCAAGGAATTGTTTTGCAGGTGGTGGCCACAGACAATTGCAGGCTACTGGTGTGCATGTTCCTGACCAAACTGTCAGTGATGGTCTTGGGAGGCGTCATCTTGGAGAGTGGCACAGACCTCCACGTGCTAGACCACTGTTAGGTAGCGGGATGAAATCCTCAGACACATCGTCAGAATTTACACTGGTACAGTGGGACTTGTGTTCCTCCTGGTGCAGATATGGCCAGAGGGTGTAGGCAGTTCCTGGATGATGAGAACCATTGACTGGCCCTCATGTTCCACAGACCTAAATCCAGTTGAGAACCTCTAAGACGTTATGTATCGGTGCATCCAACATCGCCAAGTAGAGCCACAGACTGTCCAGGAGCTCACTGATACCCTGATCCATATCTGGGTGGAGATCCCCCAGGACACCATCCGCCATCTAATCAGGAGCAAGCCCAGAGGTGGTGGGGAGTGCATACAGGCACATGAGGGCCATACACACTACCTAGTCACATTAGGAGTTACATAAGTTGGAACAGCCTGTGAATCCAGCAATCGGGTGGTGATTTTGGTTTCTATTGACCGTTGTTAGGTCATTTGGTTCTCAAGGAATTACACAATGTACAGTCGAGATTTTGATCTTTAATATGTTTTGTTCATCGAGGCCCGATGTGTGATTTCAGTGTTCTCTTAATTGTTTTGAGCAGTGTAATAAGCTTCTTAAAAGCTCTTCCAGTAAACAACCATAGTCCTTAGCAATGAGGAATCAACAAGTTGAACTAATTGCCCAAAAGCTTCCAGAACTTGGCATTGCAGGGAACTGAATGTGTAATTCAACACATGTGGTTCTTCATTCCTCACATGTTTGTCTATTTTTTACAAACTGTTAAAAACATTTTCCCTGTTGGTTTCTTAGGTCTGGAAGAAGACCTGCCATGGTCCAAGATATGGAAGAGTAAGTCACTGAGTTTTCTCTTTTCACTCTCTTTTCCTCTGTTGTTGATTAAATGAAATACCTATTTTGTTTAAAGAAAATACAGGAACAAAAGTGGGCCAATTTAAATGTTTGTGCTCCCTTGTCGGCTGAAGAAATTGCGTTACTTTGAGATTGTCCTTGGTTGCAACTAATCGTCGCCTTCCAAGAACAATCACTTAACATGATTAAAAAGCCAGCCTGTCTGAGATGTCATCACTTTTACTGTTGTTGGAAGCCAAGTTAGTGTGTTATTTTAGGTATTCCAGGCTTCCCGCTGACACTTTAAGCGTTGAATAGACAATAGTGAAAGGGAAGCGGATACATGGTATGTTTTACACATCGTGGCTTGAGCCTGATGTCTAAACAATAGTGTTGTGACACCGGCTTTAAAAACAACACAGAGTGCACTGAAAAATAGTCTTTTCACAAGCAGCCCATCTCAGTACGTTTACCACCCCGCTGGGTTTGTTTTGATCCATCCTTTGGAGAGACAGCTAGTCGCACCGATGGGGCTGTGTCCGCGGAGCGTGCTGGCAGCTTCTGACGCTGTGTTGTAGGCAGACACAGCCAGAGACGACCTCCTATCAGGCTGATCTAGAGGCGCTCTCAGCTCACAGAAGCAGGCCCGTCATCCAAACGCACTCAGTCCAAGTCTGAATCACTGTGATGACCTCACCGCCGAAAACCCTTAATAATTCATACTCTCCCACTTCCTGTTTTTGCAGTCGACGCCTGCGACCGCAAACCCCCCAGGGTTCGGATGATGAAGGAGGTGAGCGCACCCTTGCATCCCAGTGCTGCGTCTCGTCCGGCGGGCCGAGCTGAGCCCCATTCATCCACTATTAAAAGGGTAGCAGCCTCTTGGCTAGGCACATTCTCAGCTACTCAGCTAGTCCTCAGTTCTATTGAGGAAGCCTCTAGTGGGGCTCTGCTTTCACCCCCTGCTGCGAAACACTAACCAGATGACAGGTGAATGTGTTTGCTTTATTCAGCGGACTGTAGCTACGGGGTGTTCTGGTAATCTCCCCCAATTCAGTCACTTCACACAACGGTCATAACAGAGCTCAAATTCAGAATTCATTAACGTTCTCTCTTCCATTCAGTTTTAAGTTTGGCAGGATTATTTACGGTTCTCTCTCCTTTTAGTGTTTTTCACTCACACGTCTTCATCATGCACATGCGCATTTACGCACACGAACTGCACAGACACACATGCACACGCACTGGGCCTGAGGCGGGCGCTGCACAGCGTAGGTCCAGCAGGAACGCTCAGTGCTGGTGCTTTGACGCGTTCACCGCGGGGCTCCGCTCTCTGCATCTCAAAGAATGTCAAGACGAACGTTTGAACAGAGCACAGCCTGGATAGAATTCTTCCAGTCCTCAGCACAGCAGCAGGGGAAATAAGGCCAGATTGTCTCAGTAGAACTGTGAGTGTCAAGCCCTGTTAACACTCTACTGGCCCACATTATTTACCTAAGGAGTTATATACATACCAAGGACAATGATTGAACTTGCTGGTCATAGTAGTCTATTTAGCTATTAGGCTGGCAGATTGATGAGGAACCAAAGCGCCATGTCTGCAGCTGTAGTTACAACTCCCAACACATTCAGAAATAAATCAGACAAACTGTTTCTGTTCATTTCGATGCTTCGCTAGAAACTTTAGATTTGCATATTATGAAGTTTGTTTGACAACATTATGTATTTATTTTGAATCCTATGTTATTTTAATGTTAGTTTTTACAAAGCCTTTTCGTTATTCACACACACGTATATACAGTACACGCAGTGACTCAAATGGTCGGTTATGTTTCGACCCCAGTGGCATGGTTCTAAGCCAGTAAATGCAGCTGGAAGGATTTCCTGAGTGGAGGGGGACCTCTTAATACAGTGCCAGCGGCGGGGGCAATGGAAATTGCAGTGCTGAGGGTTAGTGAGATAGCCCCTCCAATCTTGATTATATCCACTGGCCGGTCCCTTATGTCCACTGGCTAAGAATGGGGGGGGGGGGGTAGCACCTGCTCTTTTCCCCCCTCCTCTGCAGGGCTGGCTTGAAGTCGCCTCCTGCCACTCACATTACTGCCATTACAAACACACACATCTGTTCCAAATCTCATTTATGTCTTTCTCTCATATATCAATTAAACATGCCTTTCTAGCTTGAGTTACCAATGTACATATTGCCAAAGCAAACTTTGAATAAAGATTTTTATATACAATATAAGTAATAAAAATCACTATTGTAAACTCGAAAATTGGTAGTAAAGGAATACTAGTTAAAAACGGCATACAATATACAATGAAAATAACAAAGACATGTTTAGGTTTGTTGGTCTGTCAGACATTTATGTCAGCAAGCACAATGTACACACTGCAATTCACAGCTTTCTGATAACTCCCCCAAAAAGTTGAGTAGCCTGTTCTCATCAGAACCTTAAATGTTTTTTTCAGACTTGTTGAAATTGTTATATTTTTTGCGTTTTGTCAGGAAAGGCCTTTTCTTTTTTTTTTGTCCTCGATGAGCCTGTGTTCTGTCACTTGTTTTTAGGTTGTGATATGTAGATGAGGCGAAGTAGTTGTGTTGTCCTTGTGTTCCCCTATAGGTCATGTGGTTTTTGTTTTAACTGGGTTGTAGTGTGGAAGTTCTGGTCCTGTAATCAAACGCGTGAGTGAAAGCTGCGTCTGGACCAGTTGAATGAAGCAACTCCTATTTTTGCCCAAATATATTGTTTGGGGGGGGCATTGTATTTGAGGGGTCTCAAACGAATGCTCTTTTATCAGTAGTGACTTTGGCCCAGCATGCATTTGTTTGTAGTTTTACTAAGCTCTGGATGTCAATGTTGTGCTTTTCCTGTTGATTTAAACATCGTGGAGTTCAGTTGATTCAAAGACACGTTCTATTAAATTTTGCCACATTTTAATAGCTATTTTAATTTGTTTTTTAATGGACTAGAATGTCCAGTGGTGTGTGTGAGTATATGTTTGCCATGGATGCTACAGTGTTATTGCTCTCTACTGTAGGTACAGTATACAACCCAATTCTTCCCAAAGTTATTCCCTCATTTAGTGAATAAATATTGGTGATGGAGAGCACTGTCTGACACATCATTCCAAAATCTCCCGTTGTTCAAAATGGGTTGAGATCTTGTGACTGCAAAGTCCATAGAATATTATTCATAAATTTCATACTCATCGAACCATTCAGTGACCTCTCGTGCCCTGTGCATTGGGGCATTGTCATCCTGTGAGAGACCACTCCCATCAGGATAGACATGTTTCACCATGGGATAAAGGTGATCACTGATCAAGTGGACCCAACCATATCAGGAATTTGGAAGGACCATCACCTGGTGCTGTGAAGGTGGTTTCAAAAGGTGGATTCAGCACCACGGCCAGCTCCGCATTTTACTGAATTGTTAGTGATTTCTTAGGATGTGGAGCTGGCCGTGGTGCTGAATCCACATTAAATTACTGCGTGGGGGCTCTAAATTACTGCGTGGGGGCTCCCTCAATAATTGCAACATCTGTGGCATTGTGCTGTGTGATGAAACTGCACATTTTAGAGTGGCCTTTTATTGTGACCAGCCTAAGGCACACCTGTGCAATAATCATGCTTTGTAATCAGCATCTTGATATGCCACACCTGTGAGGTGGATGGATTATATCGGCAAAGGAGAAGTGCTCACTAACACAGATTTAGACAGATTTGTGAACAATATTTATACTAATACTAATTATCTTATGTACATACATACATACATACATACATGTGTCTGGCCAGGGGTTGGCAAACATTTTTTGCGTTAAGGCAGAACACCCATTTCTATCTAAACTAACAACCAAACTAAGTGAAAACTTTGAAAAATAATACCTGTAAGTATTATAGGGAAAGTGTTTGTTGTGATGAATATTACAGAACAACAAAAAGTATAGTTGTATTAAATTCTGTTAAAACATTTCTTATTCTATTTATAGATGACTCATAAAATAAATGTTTTTCTTATACATGTCATATCATGTTTTTGTAGGAAAGTGGCCAATATCAGATAAAATGTTTTTTTTTGTCATGAGGCAAAACATATTTGTGTGATTCTTGTGCATATGTTAATACTGAGGAATAGGTACATTTTTCCAGTATCCATCCATAAGTTACCATTTGCAAAGTTCAGACCCAGGCTTCCGCATAGCCACAAAATTATTATTGATCGTACTGTCACTTGTTTCTGTAGCAGAGATTAAAAGAGTATAGGCTGTAATATAGCTATCCCCTCGTGTGCTCATTAGATCAAGAGTGTTAGTGTCAATGCATTTCTATCCCCACAGATCATTGAACACTTTTCCCAAGACCTGAATTTTTTTTTTTTTCTTCTGTCAGGGTGCAGAGTGAGGACGATAATAGAGTATGTTGCACAAAAATGAATATACATATATATTTTTTTTCAGTTTTGACCAAACAACATTCATACATTTTAGGGATTCAAATAACTATACATTTTATTGTATGTAATAATGAATTATCCTGCTATATTGAGTTTTTCTGAAACTGCACCATTACCTCTCTGTAGTCTTGTCATACATTGACTATCAATATCAGCCTTTCATCTTGTCTGCTGCTGAGTTATGATATAAACACTTTTCAGTGCTGTTTTGAATTTTGAAATGTTCATTCTATTAATCAAAATAGCATTCTTTGAGTTTAGTGCAGAGGTTTTGTAGCTGTTAAATCCTACATAGTCCCTTAGAGTTCTTTCTGTCATTGAGCTTCTGATTGTTGTCCCATAAGCCTTTTTAAATGTAGCCCGTTCCTAGGTGATCGTCTTACTGACTGCCTGCTCAGATTCTACCCACCCTGACTGCCTGGTGATGTGAGGAAGTGTCCCCAGTGTTGCTGACTGTGTTAGACCTGTCGGGAGTATGTCTGCTTTCACAGCAAATTATCCCCTTTTGATATTGACATGCTTCAGCAAGAAGCCATTTGTGTAATAGAACGATATGCGTGACCCAGTGGCCACTCCATGCAGCAGCCTTGCGAGATGTCCAGGCTAGTATCTAGAAGGGGGGTATTTTCTAGGTACCGGTAATGTATGCCACCAGCATTAGAACAACGCCTTCAAGCTACCAGGTTGTTTGTTAATCTTTTCTTCAGTAATATGTTTAATTCAAATCTCACTTAACAATATTGTTGTTGTTTTACTTAATAAAAGAGAGAAGCTAGAATTTGAATTATCATAGGGTGGTTTGTGTGTTTGGGTCTGATCAGGTTTGGGGATGGATCGACCCCAGAAACTGTTTACTAAGAGCTGGACCGCATGGCTTTGATGTCATTGCGCTAAGACCATTACATTTGATTGGGAGTCCACAGGGAAGGTATTCTGCTGAATGGTGTGCTTTGTAAATGAGAGGACGAAGTGTCACCGGGTCCTCATGAATATGAAATACCCGCTCCCGCATTTATTTGGATATCAGAAACACAGATGAATCTTGTCAGCGGCTAAACGAGTGTGGCATTTTTAATTTTGTTTAATTAAAAAAGAGAAAGGAATGTGTTATCAGCTAAGAATTAGGTTTTTATCTTTGCAAAGTTCATTTGACCAGGTTGCTTCCACAGTTTCCTTCAACTACAGATTCTTTCAGAACCGTATTCATTTTACTTTTTTCCTTTTCCAATATTCTTTTGTCTTTGGTGAATTATGAGCTTCAACAGTTACTATGTATGGGAGCCTTAAGAGACTCAACCTTTGAGAGTGTCTTTATTTTGCCACCGCCGATATATTTTCTAAGAATCATTTTGAAGGAACATTGACACAGATGTACAGATATTTCTTCCCATCAGATCGTAGCTTCATCTCCTGGCCTCTATTTAGC
This sequence comes from Umbra pygmaea, assembly GCA_016801145.1. Lineage (NCBI taxonomy): Eukaryota > Metazoa > Chordata > Actinopteri > Esociformes > Umbridae > Umbra > Umbra pygmaea. Next base: position 38,392 of record JACXGM010000463.1, on the reverse strand, counting down.
TTCTCTATTGACTTTTCCCTGTGGGTGCAGCGCTGTGTTCAGAGATTACTGACATCCCTGCCCCCTCCCTCTGGCCCCCCTGCTCCCCATCCTCTCCACTGACACCTAGCAAATTGTCTGTCTGGAAGGCGACACCAGCAAATGTAGCAACACTTCTCGACTGCCTTGAACCAACACTAGTGTGGAAGAAAAGGGCCAAAACATCAGACTTGTAGGGGATGGGTTCTGTGCTATTGTCTTGACATTTTAGTCAGTTAGCTGACACTTACCACAGTGACTTACGTAAGTTAATGGATTGTACACATTGAATATCTGTAGTTTTGTCATGAGGGGAAGATGGGAAAACTAGGCAATTGGAGACTGGGTATAATGAGGGGGCCATTGAGAGTTTTAACCAGGTTCAAACCTCTACAATTGATGGTATCTACACACGATGGTATCTTCGGACTACAGAGGATAACGAGATCCCAACCTTGAATACATCCCTGTACACAAGACGGTATCCCTGGGCAATGAGAATCGAGTTCCTTACTGGCCCTCCAACACCACTAGTATCGTGAGGCGAGACCTACAGTACAGCACCTTCCTGGAAATACATTGTAATATAGAGTGTTTGTAGTTAATCTACTTCATATGTTCTTGTTTTTCTTGTTTATAACATAATGATTTTCCTTCATTTATACAGTTAGATTTAAATTCAATATGAATCCTGTTTCCTCTCAGTTAGTCTGTCTGGTTCACCCCCCACCCCCTCCTCTCTCTCTAACAAAAGTCCGTCTGAGATGTGCTGCGAAAGTTCGGCCCGTCCTTCTTGGGAGCTGCGCCATGCTCTGTCCTGTTGCGTTTTGCCAATTAAAGCGGGTTCCCACTGTTTGAGCAGCGGGCTCGCGGCTCCTGGCACCGCCGCCCCTGCCAGGCCGCACCGTGACTTCCGACCCCACACAGATGGGCCCGCCAGCACACACTCTGCACATGGCTGGACGCCGCCCCGGTCCGAGTGGCAGAGTGGACACGCAGGTCGGCCCGCCGGCCACCGCGGGTCCTCGGGGGTGGGCGGCGCTGACAGGGCCCAAATGCTGGGGTAGCGGGGGGTGCTTACTGGGGAGCCCCTGGCCAGCGCCCCTCTCACAGCGGGAAGAGCTGCCGCCTGGCCTCCTGAATATTCATGGCCGCATGGCTGTTGTGACAGGGCAGCTCTACGGAGGCTGTGGGGAGAGAGCGGGATGGATGAATCAGGTGCCAATTTACTCCTGGATACACAATCACACTTACACAAGCAGACACAAACTGTCACACTAAACACAAAGTGTCTTTGAAATCGGTTGTTCTGTATATTCCATGTCCTGCATTTAATATGACTGAGCAGTGACTCACCTGTTGTTAGCCCTAAGTTGCCCTAAGAGGTTGATTTTTGCTTATTATAAAGAATGATACTGATTTAGATCTTGAGGGGTTCTGGTGGATGTATCTTGTGTTTTAGATATACCAGTGATCCCAGACCTTGATGAAGTTCAAGAGGAAGACCTCACCATGCAAGTGGCTGCTCCACCCAGGTATTTATAACACCATCCCTCTACGCCTTCCCCTTGACATCTTTACTTCTATTCCTGATCAAATTCACTTCTATATTTTTGCTTGTTGAAAGTGTCTTTTTTTCGGAACTGTATTTAAATAAGTACAAAAGCGCGTTCTGCTCTGATTGACCTGACAGAGGGTTTTCCTCTGAAACCCGCAACATCTAGACGATAGGATGCGACAGTCTAATGTGACTTCTTTGTTCTCTTGCTTTCTCATCATGGCATTCAAGGTGTCTTGGCATATTGTTATGCAGAAATAACAGTTGACATGTGATTTATGTGCGGCTGTTAACAGGGGCCTTACTAGCAGAAGCCCTTTGATTTACAGGGTAGTGAGATACACGTCGACATGTGTCCACTATGTAGCGCGGCTATGACAGCGATGTAGGTTATTAGGCTGCGGCCCGCTTTCTGTGCAAGATAATATCCACATTGAACTCATTGAGGGGGCAATGTAGCGTGTAATGTGCAGTAAGTAGGACTGGCATGCCCTGCTAGGCCCTGGCCACTTTCCTCTTAATTTTGACTACAGATAAGCAGCTGGGTTTCAATTTGAGGCGTTTACAACTTGGCTCTCATCTCCTGATCTTTCCAACTTCTAAAAAGGCTCCGTCTCACAGAGTGACGCGTCCAGTACTGTGGTGCGGCACTGTAGCTTCTAGATTAGTCGAAATCTAGAATACTGTAAAGAAATACTGTAAAGAATAGACTGAATGTAATCAGGCTGGTGAGGAAAAGCAAGTCACACAAATGTTTGTTGTATTATGGGATGTTAATATTTTCACTTTTGTCGTCCACAGCATCCAGGTGAACCGAGTTATGACCTACAGAGATCTGGACAATGACCTTATGAAGTACTCTGCCTTCCAGACCCTGGTGAGAAAGCTCTTAGGGGCCGTACACACAGTACAGTACACACACAACACAACAAGATGGCCGTGTGTTTCTGCTCCGAGGCTCCTCATCACATCTCTGACACTCTTTAGGACGGTCAGATCGACTTGAAGCTCCTCACAAAGGTTTTAGCTCCAGAGCAAGAGGTGAGAGAGGTGAGTCTGCTTTGGATAACTGTGAGGACGTGTCCGGCTTTTTCTGGAGCACCAGGGGCGGTTGCCTTTCCCGCTAATCGAGATTTATGTTGTGCGCTTTAACATGCTGTGCTCTCTGTCCCTCTTCCCCTCACCTCGCTGCCTTCCTCTGGGTTCTTTGGAAGGATGATGTGGGCTGGGACTGGGATCATCTGTTCACAGAGGTTTCCTCAGAGCTCCTGACGGAATGGGATCAAGGTGAGAAGGAGGAGATGGTCCATCTGCCCGTGTTATGAGGACGCACCTCGCACCATGGGGCAGGGCCGACCAGCACGCCCCCCTGGGCCCTGACTGGGTGCTTGTCCATGGTCCATCCAGACAATTTCTGCAGCTTGCTTCGTATTGTAGTTCATCTTGTATATTATTTTTCTATGTCAAATTTTAATTGTATTTATTTTTTGTAATAAATTTCAACTACATTTTGTAGGTCTTCTTTCTTGGTGAAACTATTTACTGAGCTTGCTATCGTTGGCTTCAAATCATTCCTCTTATTGCATGATATATTCTATGCCGTGCTATCAGTTCCATTATATCAAAATTGCTAAAAGGCAAGCTTGCTTTTTTACGTTGAAAATTAGCTGATGCAGATAAAAATGCTTGTTCATCTTCTGCCTGATTTATCAACCGCCCTACAACCTCAGTCAGATACAAGTCCAAGGTTGATAATCAGCTAAGCTGAAATCCACTTGATTGTGGTCAAAAGAACATTTTCTTCATTAAAGCCCACAACCTTATTGTCATTGACTGGTCCATTGACTTTATCTTTCAGCCCCTTATTCACTATTATCTCAAATGCATTGAACACACTTCTTATTGACACATCAGGGATTAGCATACATTATGTAAGGAAGACATCTTCCTTAGCAGATGGCTGGAGGTCTCCTGATGCATGTTCTCCTCAAACTTATAGAACAGCCATTTATTCATGAATGACAGGGCCTTAGGAGAGCCTCCGCATGGTCCCAATAAAGAAAATCACATTTGCACACAAGTTTTTAGTATGTATAAGTGTGTTTATGCCTTGACAGAATGCGGCTCCACCACTCAGTCGTCTTTGGTTCATGTGTGTGAATAAAGATGTGTGGCTGCACACTAAAGCTATTGGTAAAACAGGTTTAACATTTACAGAATGTGATTGGGTTTATTTCTCCCCGAAGCAAGAGACGGGTCTCATGACAGTTGTGGATACACGCCAAAGGCCTCGAAGACACGCAATCTACGCTGCTCACAGCTCAATTACCTCCAGTCACACACTGATAACCATTCAAGCAGTCATTTGGTAGGCCTCAAGTCAGTCTTCATGGGTATAACAAGAACTGAGGGGAGAGAAGTTAATGCCCAGAGTTCAGAGGTACTGTAATGAGTTGTCAGCCTTTCTGCTCGTCCAATTCTCCTCCCATCTCTCTCACATACATACACACTTACAGTCTCTCTACAATTGGCATATTTAGCCAGCCTTAATGAATTCTGCCCATATGCCCCGAGCAGCTGCCGCGTTGCCCCTTCCTCCCACCCCCGCAGAGCTGCGAAGTGCCCATCCATGTAGAGACAACCTCTAGCTGTCTCTCTGGAGATGGCAGAGCCTGCCGCTCTTCTGCTGGCACCGGGCCGCTGGCGTTTGAGGTGGACGGCTCGCAGGCGGAGGACCCAGATTAGGGCCCAGTGATCACGGGTTATGGCCTGTCTCAGACGATTGGCCGGAACTCCAGTGGATCATAGTGAGGATTAGAGAGGAGACACTTTGGCATATGTCTGCATCCAGCTCCTCAAAGTGACCTCTCCTCCCACCATCCTCTGTCCTGATCTCACGCTCCCCTCCCTCTTTCACTCCAGCTCTCCTCCCGATAGCTGCATGCAGACACACGTAATCACGTCAAAGCTGCTGTAACACACTATTTACTGTTAGTTAATCATTCTGTACCTACACATACTGTATTTACAAATACTCTGTTTACTGTATTTACCCATGCTGTATGTACAAACTGTAATTACTGTATTTAATAATTCTGTACCAACACATACTGTACTTACACATTGTACTTCCTTTGTTACATCATTCTTTACTTAAACATACTATATTTACACATTCTATTTACTGTACAGTATTTACACATGATGTTTTTACTTTATTTACACAAACTGTATTTCTACTGTGAGACACGGGTCACACTAAATAGAGATGTTCTCAGCTCTAAAAAAATCTTTAAAAAAGTCTAGATTTATTATTATGTTGTGTTAGAATATAGTAGACTATAATGCATTTGTTGTTTAAAAGAGCTGTGCAGGGAACAATATGATTTTCATTTAATATTGCTATATGAAAATATCAAAATAACCCTGAAGTTTAACAACGTGTTAATGCACATTTTTTCTAGTAGTGGTTTGAAAACTTGATATCCTAGAATTTCAACAACACAGAGTGCATGGATCTTTAGGCCTAGATCATGATATTAAAATCTGATTTTAAAAGATCATGAGCATTTCAAGCCTGAATGCTTTGACACGAGTCATTCTGTAATCAAAAGGGCTACAGAGGTTTAATAAATTATTATTATTACACATATTATTACATGTATTAAACATACAATGTTATTAGTATGCGAAAATATAATTGCATAAACTAGAATTTTTCAAGGTCCTATATAAAATATTATAGCAGTTTAATCAGAAGTTCTATGTAAAATTGATCTTATTTGCTATTTTCTTTAGAGTTGTTGCTCACGTGAATCTGCTCTGGTCATTATTGAAGAATGTTTTTTTTAGATGTTCAACTGTAGAAACTTGTGGACCAAATTTCGGACTACCAACTTTACTTCGTGAACTTTCTGTGGTTGTATTGGATCCCTGTGTGGAAATGACTTTTCATTTTCCCGCAAAGAAAACAAACGGGAAGTAATAACATTTTAATCAAAACTGACTCAAAAATGTATTTTTCCTCGGCAGTGTTGACGGCCTTGTCCTAATGTATTTTGATACAGAGTGCTAATTGCAAGAAGAAAAAGAGAATATGCTTCCAACTCGTATCTAATATGCTGTGGCGTTGACAGAAGTTTATACATCTTATCTGGTCTCAATATCTGCCTTCCATATGGCACAAAAGCAATATGCTGATGTGTAATTAAAGTGTTAAGAAAATGGAGAGATGTGGAGATAGCCAGGGCCCCTGACACACTGAGTGACAGGTGAGGACAGACGCCAAAGCTCACGGGATATTAGGAGCTGACCTGGTCGTTCCAGCAGGGCCCACGTGCCTGGCTTGTCCCTGGCCCTCAGTCACTCAGCCACTTACTGGCCTGGTCAGGGCTTTACAGGCTGGGGCAGCCAGGTGTCATGAACCAAGCCAAGATTGTATGTCCAGCATCTCTGAGGACAGATCTGGTTTGATTATTCCAGAGATGCAGTAAATAAATCAGCAGACCCGGGATGTGTTTCGTATGAAGCTTTGTAGGATTTTCTAATTACAGTAGGATTATACATCATATATTTACATTAACAATGTTATAGCTGTAGTTTGACAAATAAAACACTGCAATACAGCCTCATGGTTCTGTTTCAGCAGTAAAGCTGAATGTTAATTTTACATTCTATAAATAAATGCAAATGTATTAAAATTGTTTCTTCGCACTTTGAAAATTATTTGAAGAGCTGTTTAGCCCTTGTATTGATTTGCTGCAAAGACGATGATACTTAAAGTTTGAAAGAGGAGTCTGTCATAGAACTGAGGCCGACAGATCAATATCGTTCTTTGATCAGAAGGGGATTTGCTTTTGAATAGATGAGATTAAACAGATCTTTAATTTTTAGCTATACTGCTGATAGGGTCTCTCCTTACTACAGTAGAGCTTTACGTCATAAGAGTCCAAAGTTTTGTTAGTTTGAGAAAGTGTTTTCAGTTTTGAAAGCCCTTTTTTTCTCCCCATTTGTTAATATTCTATGGCTCTTGGTTCCTTTTGTTTACCCCAGGTGGGCTTGGACATGAAATAACTGGGACCGTGGCAGCTTGGAATGCCCCTGGGCATCTTACGGGTGTCATGTTGTCAAAGGGCTTGGTAGTGGGAGGGGAATGCGAAGGGCGGGTGGCGTTCATGGGAGTTCTTTTTCTTCGGAGTACAAACCAAAATGCAAAAAAAGCACCTGAAGTTTTCTAAACACGGAGATTGGCTGAATTCATTATTATTATTTTCCTGTTTCTCCTCATCTTTTAGGGGAATGTGTTTGCGTGTGGAAGCATGGTAAACATGAAATACAGTCTAGGTCCACATTTGTCATGTATTTTATTATTTCCTCTCTTCTCTTCTCAGTCCAGGAAGCGAGGCCCTTCATTTTTCACATGAGTGGTTTTCTTATCATTGTGGGCCCTTTCCACTGGCCTACGAGTGACTTAAAGGCAATAAAACACAAAACATTCTGTAAAACACAAGAGACTCTCTCGTCGTGGAGGCACCGCAAAGCCTCTCTGGGAAATTATGGTAATAACTCAGTGGCAGCCAGAAGGGCGGTTGCGCTGGGGCGGCCGGGGGGGCAGGGTTCACTAAGGCCTTGGGCGGGGACAGGTCAAGGTGTGGGGAGTGCAGTGGCACCCCTCTATAAACCCTCTCCATCACAGAGAAGGCTAGCTGCAGCCATGTGTGAACCTGCAGCAAAACCTGTTTATCTTGACGCCGTGGCGATAAAGAACGGGCTGAAAAGAGAGAGTGGGCCTGCCTCCACGGTGATGGTGAGGTCAGCTGGTCCTGTTACCTCAGCCCAGAAGGTGTTCAGTGAGGGGGAGCAAGGACAGGAAGAGGGAGTGCAGCGTGCAGAGCTCCACCACTGAGGTGCTGACAGGGGGAGGCATAGGGGCTGAGATCACACCTGCTGCAGCCCAGCGTCTCCTCAGCGGGGCTCCACTGGAGGCCCTAGCTTCTTCTGGCATCTGTGACGGGGGGAGCTAGGCCAGCCACAGCCCCAGCCTCCGTGCTTTCCTGGTGAGGAGTGAGAGAGGAGAGCTGTGGGGTCCATCTGCCGAGCGCCTATGGTGGTTCTCAGCGGCCCGCCGGGGGACGGGGCAACAGGCCTCTGCGATTCAGCTGTGGGGGTCTCACAGTGGCAGAACCCACCGTGCCGCACCCCACGTCACATGCCAGCTGTCCAGGATATGTTGTTGACCCTATATAAACATAATAAGGACCACCAGACACAGACAAACACAATTTTTTCAGACGCTTTTCTGGGTAAAGTAGCAGAGGCAGGGTGCCCCCCCCCCACTGGGCCCCCTTAAGATTATTATTTATACAGCTGTGGACTGTATTACAACAATAATATAAAAAATATATAAAAAACACACATTAAGAATTTTTTTTAAATAAACTGTCTGCAAGACACCAATTAAATCTGTAGAGTTGTCTTTTTAAGAAAAATGACAACTAGTCTATTTGAAGAACATTGAATTGACAAACACAAGTATATACAGATACATTAGACATTAAAACTGGATTGTTATGGAACTCAAAATGTTAACTGTACTGGTATTAGTCCTACATCAGACTAACACATCAGATAATTAGTAACGTTATCTGTAAAATAAGATACAGTATATAGTTATGTCAGTATGCAATTCCTTAATTCTCGTGTTGACAAGCCTAAATATTACAAAGGCATAATAGAATTCCTGAAATTCAATTATGGCTTTTGGTTTTGATGTGCCAACCTAAGATTTTCAGTGGCCCCATCTGCCCACCCCTATCAAAAACATCTGGGGGCATCACTTGGCAGAGGTGGTTAGATGGTTTGGAAGAGAATATTCTGGTACCTCAGAGCCAGTGGTAACATTAAGAATGACAAACTGTCTCCATGTCTCTGACTTTGTTTCTCTGAACTAAATGTCCTGTAGCTCTTGAACATGTTCAGATCGATGTCGCATGTTCCTTCTTATATTACGCATGCAGCTCAAAAGCATCAAAAACACTGATGTGCTAGCCGTATTCACTGGCTGACCCGAAAATAATATCACATGGTAATTTTTTATACAACATGATTTGTTATTCAGTCAATCTCCGCTCTTAAAGTCGGCTGCAATCTGGAATGCACACAATATCTGTTCTACTCATAGACAACAAGGGGATTCAGAAGAATGGGGCTCTTCTAATGAAGTTAGTTCATAGCTGAAACACTATTTTCTCATTCTCTTCTGACTACAGTCAATCTTAACGTAACAGGTATGCAAGGCTCATTGGGAGGGGACTGGGGTGGCTGGCTTGGGTGGTGAATGGGTTGTTTGGAGGGAGCAGGAAAACATAATGTCTTCTGGATTGTTTAGTTTAAACTGCTGGCAACAAAAGTGAGTACACCCCTAAGTGAAAATTTGGTGTTATTGCTCTCACACTCCTTCATACTGGTCACTGGAAGATCAACATGGCACTCTAGGATCTAAAAAAGCATTGTTGCTCTACATTAACATAAGTTACATTCAGTGTTGTCACATGAGTTATAATCAAATATTTACAAAAATGTGAGGGGTGTACTCACTTTTGTGAGATACTGTATAACAAAAGGCATGCAAGGGCCATCTTAGCATTCACAGCCCCACCACTCTTTTTTCGGGGGTCAAAGTACTGTCTGATCGGGGTTACAGTACTGTCTGTTGGGGGCAGTGACAGACTGGCAAGTCTGGATTTTGGGCAGCTGCCAGAGGGGCCGCGGGCCCTCGTGGGCCGTTTGGGCCATTGTGGGCCGTTTGGGCCGTCGTGGGCCGTTTGGGCCGGCGTGGGCCGTTTGTGCCGAAATGTTTCAGAGAGCCGCATGATTGTCACAGCCATGCGGCCCCTTTACTTGTAAGCGGCGACCCATATAATTTCTTTCACCCCCCTTTCAAGCGTCAATAGTAATGTTCTTGCTCCGTGCTGCGCACCCCCCCCACAGAACTCTATGTTGTGGGGTCACAGTACTGTCTGTATGGGGTCACAGTACTGTCTGTATGGGGTCACAGTACTGTCTGATGATGTTTCTGAGTTCATCTTCTGAATTCACTCTATAGCTTGGGGTTCTGAGTACACTAGAGCCTTGGGTTCTGAGTTCAATCTATAGCCTAGGGTTCTGAGTCCAATCTATAGCCTGGGGTTCTGAGTTGACTCTATAGCATGTTGTTCTGAGTTCACTCTACAGCCTGGGGTTCTGAATAAGTTTTACACTAGTTCATCTTATTATGGAAGAATGTATAGAGCACAACGATCTCTGAGCAGGGTTAATGACCACTGTATGGAATAACTGAAAACCTTCATGTAATCAGTGGCGCCAGACATCTTTCTACAATGATAAAACAACTTCATCTTAGCCCACTTTATATCCTTGTGCTGAAACCTGGTGCTCACATATCTGCTTGTAGCAGGCTGTGGAATGTTGTCTGACAGAACAGTGTCAAGGGGACACACCTCCCATCCAGCCTGAATGTCTTTGGCTCTCAACATTATTTTGGAGACTGGGGGCAAATAAAGTTCAACTGTATTTTTGTCTCATTTGGTCCCCAAAATGTCTTTTGAATTGAATGACAGATGTTGGTCCAAAGTAGAGGATGTTCAATGTCTCCACATTCAAGGACATTTGTTTGTCATCTTCTATCCTATCATTCGCCTTAATTCTACATCTTGTTGTCTTTGTGTCATACCACGTGGTTCACTGTGGTATCATTACATGTGCCCATGTTCTGGGCTTTTTGATCCGTCTTGTTGTCTTTGTGTCATACCACGTGGTTCACTGTGGTATCATTACATGTGCCCATGTTCTGGGCTTTTTGATCCGTCTTGTTGTCTTTGTGTCATACCACGTGGTTCACTGTG
>JACXGM010000463.1:0-19915 GCA_016801145.1 Umbra pygmaea | reverse complement strand
GACCAGTGGTGGTCTTCTAGCAGCCTAACTGGAGACAGCAGCTCCTGCAGGAAAGGCCGTCTGTCACGGAAGGACAGAGGAAGACCAAAGAGACTGACAGCGTACAACTATGGGGCACCTGAAGTTACAGTAATGTGAGCGTCCGTTATCCAGAGAAGACCGGTGCCCTTGATATGCAGATGACACCTTGCACGTTTGTGTTGATGACACAAGGAGTCTATAGGTGTTTCCTTTTCATATTTTTGCTTAGTAATGCATCTTAACCAATCCAAGATCTTCTGTGAAGCAACATTTCACCCACTCTGTCCACTAGAGGTTGTTTAGTTTGTACACTAGTCTAACATAGCTCCGCTACATTGTAAGACAACCGAGTGAGTCAAATATATATGTGCGTTAATAACATTATTTGATCGGTGTGTCGCTAGATAGGTTTTAATGGGTTGAGTAAGGGCTGATGACGTCCTAGCTGCTTTGATGCTCTGTTTAATGGCTCCTTAGCACCCTGTGTGTGTGTGTGTGTGTGTGTGTGTGTGTGTGTGTGTGTGTGTGTGTGTGTGTGTGTGTGTGTGTGTGTGTGTGTGTGTGTGTGTGCAGCGCCAGATAGAGTCTGGCAGAGTGGGACTTTGTGACATTCTCACTGACGAGTTCCGTTGTTCACTGTCACCTGAAGGGGAATCTAGGCAGGCAAGAGTGTAGGAAAGCAGAGCTTGGAGACGGGGATCCCCTTCAGATGTCCCAGCTAGGAGGACTAGCATATATTGAGTCGGAGCTGCGAGCAGGTGAATGATTGTACGTCTCATTCAACTTTTCAGTGAGCAGACATGACCACCGCCACTAGCAGCAGTGTTGGTTTGCACATTCTTCCAGACAGCGGAGGACACCCTGCTGTATCTGGGATGAGGGCTGTTATGGTGTTTGATTTGTTGTGGAGGTTCAAGCAGCAGGGCACAGCAGAATCCAGGTTGACCCAGCAGGCCTGTGGAGAGTGACACTTCCTCCCTGTGTCTGGTCCAGCAGAGTGTTGTGCCAGCCGAGCCCCAGCGCTGCTCCAACACTCCGTTTATCATCACCGCAACCGCCCACTGCGAGCGTTCAAGCCTCAGACAGACCCCCCCCACCTTCCTCGCCATCCCTATGGTAACCCTCCAGAGAGACGAAGGAGGCCTGATTTTCTGGCTGATTGTTTTTGTTCCAGGGTGCAGACAAATAGACGGTGGCCTTTCATAAAGAGCTGGAGCTCTGATCCGGCTGCCCTACAGAGTGGCCTGGCCTGAAAGGTAGTGATTGGAAAATAACAGGGATTCTCCTTGAGCATTGTCATAGTTCCGGCCGCCAGGCTGTTGCCTGCTCAGGTGAAAGGACATCAGCTGAATGGCCACCATACACTTCAGAACACAACGTCCACGCTGGCCAGTAATTGTCTGCCAATCATTCAATTTAGATCTTTTTTTGCTGTCCTTCTGGCAACTCTACGAAGCTTAGTGTTAGGTCTGTAAACTCAGCCATTAGGGCTTGAGTGTTTCAGCACCTTTGTAAGTGAACAGCTCCCTTTAAAGAAAATACATACATAAGCATCTTGGAAAACTGTGTGAATCTCATCTTTCGATTTGAATACTTTACAGAACAAAAATATGCATTGTCGTAATTCACATTCTGATTTGTAAAATGTTACAATGTTTGTAGTAAACTTTATATTAGGATTGTGGTTGTGAAGCATAGCAGCCTCACAGATTCATGATTTGCTGAGTAAAACCACCTGTTGGAAAGTGTGTGTGATGATAAATGTGACCCTCCCCCCATCTACACTGAAGTGGCCCAGTCTAAGTGATTACAATTGGAATGGAGGTGGAGTAAAATAAGAGCCTTGTCAGAACAGGCTCCATCAGGTTTCAGAACAGGCTCCATCAGGTTTCAAGTCAATTATAGCTTGATTGCATGTCTGCCTCTGGCCTTTGTGTTTTTCTGGTCTGTGTGTGTTTCTGGTCTATGTGTGTGTCTGGTCTATGTGTGTTTCTAGTCTATGTGTGTTTCTGGCCTGTGCGTATATCTGGTCTATGTGTGTTTCTGGTCTATGTGTGTTTCTAGTCTATGTGTGTTTCTGGCCTGTGTGTGTATCTGGTCTATGTGTGTTTCTGGTCTGTGTGTGTTTCTAGTCTATGTGTGTTTCTGGCCTGTGTGTGTTTCTGGTCTGTGTGTGTTTCTGGTCTATGTGTGTTTCTGGTCTGTGTGTGTTTCTGGTCTATGTGTGTGTCTGGTCTGTGTTCACTGTGCCAAACTAATTGGTAGCTCAGTTACTTGAGCTACCAGTACAGTCCTCATGCTGGTCCCTCCCCCATGCCTTATGTCTCTCTCTCTTTCTCTCAACACCCTCTCCTTCATCCTTCCAGACTCCGTTCTTTAGTGTATTTTTCTTTCCTCTGCCCTGGCTCTCTGCCTGCTCTTCCGCTCACCTCCATGTTCGCAAATCACTTCTTCCCATGTCAGCAGGTAAATTGTTTTGTCCTCCCATTCCCTGCTTTCATTACCTTGTGTAAATTAAGCGATACGTCGTCCACCGGTGCGCGCCAGAGCACCCACCGCGGCAACGCCAAAATCATGAGATTTGGCGTAATAAATGAAGACAAACTGGCAGCAGCACTGCTCCTTCTCAGAACAGGCTCGCCTTCATTATTCGCTTAACTTGCCGGAGAAAATGACTTAACCCTGACCTGTGTATTATGTCCCATATTCACTCCAGATAAAAGCCTTTTTACAGCGCACAACAATTTATATTCCAGCAATGAGGCTCCTTTTCTCTGTCAGTTTTCCAATCTCAGCCCCTGAACACACGTCATTAAACTTGTCTAGCCTTCCTGTATTTGTCCATCAGTCCTTCTCTTTACATAAAATCTGGCAGCATTATTCTGGGATTTGATGGCACCCACTCATTTTTTTACCCATGGAATCTTTGATTGGAAGAAATATAGCCAGGCAGGGGCTATCTGCTCTGTTCTGTGGAATCATGCGCGTGATGAAATAGTGTTCCCCAGCAAGAATAATAAAAACAGACTTGTGCATTACGGGGGGCACTCAATCTGCCAGCTTGGCCAGAACAGAGTGAAAAAACCTCCCCCTGCCTTCTGACAGATTTGTATAGTTATCCCAGCAGATAAATGGAAGTGGGTGACCAGGCGGGGGATACCATGAGGGCTTACAGGTCAACCAGGGGCTGCTAATGTAGAAATTAGCTCTTTTATCTCCAGACCTTCTCTATACTTGTGGATACATACACTGGCCACACAAAATAAACGAAACAAAAAAACACTTTCAGACACTAATAATACTATATTCATTAATATGAATAAACATGGCTTTTATTTTGTGTTCTATTAAATGATGGGGCTGCCCAAAAATGTTACTGTACACCCTGACTCCAGACACTCTGTGGAGAGAGGAGACTATTTCATGTCGTTAATGTTACTTGTATCTGTTAACCCCTGCTCTGTCTGAAGAATCAATCATGTTCATCGGCCACGCTTTGGCCAACATGGTCTGGGTTGTTGTGTTTGTACTAATACAGCACTGATGTATCAAAGAGAGAGAAAAAAGCCCCAAAGTTGAGCTAAAATCTTTCCCGCCCCTCTGCCTAATTGACATATCAAACCTGGCTTATTTAGTGATATCGCCCACTTTAGCAACAACTTATCTGAAACAATGTACTCCAAGGAGGTCTCCAGGTACAGAGCCTCAACAAACACGCTCACAGCTGTTTGATTTCCGTGACAACAAAAACAAGAATCGTGAGCTGTGTGGGCCTTTCAGATAATGTTCTTAATAGCTTATGCCATCTGGGATCAGAGAATAGGTTCATGCTAATGACAGATCCGTGTTTGCATTGTCATATTGTTCATGCTGGTGTTTTTTCTACAGTGTGAGCAGTGGTTTAAGCATCCTAAATCTACAATCTTTAGTTAAAACAATAACATGAAAATGTCTGTTTTAGTAAAAAACTGAAGGACTGGCTAAAATATAACCAGTCATACAAAGATTTTTCGGATTCAATGACTGACCATTGACAATATCATAATATTCATTAATGATGTTTGGAGGACTATGACGTCTGACCTATGCAGGCATTTATAATTACTCACAATTCGTAATGACTCAATTCTTACATAGGGGGCAAAATCACCAAATGGAAATAACTGTTACTTTGAAATAATTAAATCACTCAATATATATATAAGTCGAAGGTGACCAAAAGTATAGATGGACACTTAAATGGATGATGGCTCAAATACCAAAAGAATGAACACAGAATTGAATCAGCACCACTGTGACTGAGTTTAAACAAAAACTATAATTTGTAAGCATAACAAAGCTAACATTTATGACCGAGCTACCATTTACAGTACAAGGCGTCTGTATCCAAGGCCAATGCACACATACGCATAACTTGGTGTAAGGAGCACAGAACCGAGAACCCTGAGCAATGGAAAAAATGATCTTACTCTATTTCCTACATCCAGAAATTGATGAAGCAAGAATATTTCTAGCTTTAATTAACTTGTAGCCTATATTATTCTGAATGGACCAAAAATAGTAGTGTGATTTTCATTGATGACTGTCAACATTACCAACTGAGTATTATTTAAACTACCCATTTGACAAGACCAAATAATTAGTCTGGGTAACAGTGTATACATTTGATACCATTGGCCCACTTATCAACCCTTAAGAAAGTATTTTGAGCATCTACATGGTGCTCCACTGACACGCTACTATCGGTCTGACAAGTGCAGAGAAAATAATGAGTAATATTGAATGAAAAAACATATCATGCAACTCATTTGTTACTGTGTTAAAGTTTCACAAGGTCGTTTGGAGAGGCATGTTAACACAACACCTGAATACAGATGTGTTTCCTTGTTCTACAAGTCACGGAGCCCCGGGTCTTTAAGCGATCATTATTACCATACAAATAGACAGACCTATTTAACAACCCTCTTTTTATCGCATAACACTTATTCTTTAGTGTTGCTCCTTGAAAGGCATTGAAATGCAGCTCCGTTTTTTGCAGTTGAGCGTCTATGAGTTGATAAAGGCTCAGAGCAATAGACGAAGCAAGGCTGACATCTTCTTAAGAGATGATAGGAGAGCCAAATCAAATAGAATGGAGCAGTCACTCTTTTCACAGATAGGTAGCTCATTTCTGCTGGCTGGGAGTTAGCATCCCTAGTGGCGCTCTGTCGGGGAAAGATAGCTCACTCGGACTCCATTTATTATTTCATTCCCTGTTCCTCTTTTAACATGTTAGGCTATTTCTTTTTGCTTTAATGAGTTGCATATTTTTCCATTTTTGATGAAGATCTTGAAATTTAGATTTTCAGACAAAATGGTTAATCATATTCCTTTTTCATTTATGTGAGAGGCAAAAATCAATTACTTTTATTAGACAAAGGAGATTGCAAATGAATGGAATGGGTAGCATTTAGAAACAAAGGATCCAGAATGGCCTAGATAAGTGTTATTCTTGCCCCCTGAGGTAAAGTGTGTGGCTTGGGTTATTAAACACTTTGCAAACATTTGCCCTGTCATCCAGGCACCAAAAAAAGTAGCAGTACCAATACAGAAACAAATGAAATGTTAAAAAAACTAAAATATTGTTAAATCACTTCTGTCATCTGTATGACAGCTCCAGTTGTGAATCACTTACTTCCTCCACTATCTGTGTAGAGGTGATTTTCGGATAGCTAATGTAATCTAGCACTGGTCTATCAAGCTGGATATTGACAAAGAAAGCATAAACATGATTAACTTATGCTGAACACAGCCATTTTGTACAATCTCTATAGGTCATCACAGACATATTTGACATACTGAGACATATGTGCAAGCTCCTTGCATATATACACAGGCTTCCGTTGGCCTGATATTAAAATTCCATAACGCCCTTTCCTGTTTAGTGAAAAGTCTTAGAAGTACTTGCCCTAAGTTTTTCTCACAGACTATTTACAAACTTAATCAAGCATGCACAACTCCACAGGATTTCCAGCTTGACGCTTCGTGAAGTGCTATCATATCCTACACATTCCTGACAAATCCCTTTGAAAATTATTTATAAAAATTAACTTCTCTTGCAGAAGGCTCATTGAAAAGAAGAATTACATGACAGATAAAACACTTTTATCTCCAGTCAAAGGCTAGACAATGTATGTTAAGAAATTGGGAAGATGGGACAAACAATGAATATTAAGTGCCTTCGAATCTAAAGCTGTCCTGCCGACTAAATTGAAACTGTATATCCTGAGGGGGCAAGGTTTCCAAATTGCTAATTACCGCCTCTGAAAGGGGGCTTTTTCTGATATGTTTGCTTGTGAAAGGCTGGCACTTAATGAAGCAGTGGCACACTATTTTTTTACTTCCACTCTCCGGCTTTCAAGCTTCTCCCCGGACAGCCTCCTGGGCTAGAACAATGGTGGGCCCAGGAGCCCAGCTCTCCCACAGGCCCGGTGTGAGGAGGCCGGGGGCTGGGTACTGAGGGAGCAGCTAGGCATGCTGAAATATGGAGGGGACAGATAAGGTGGCAGCAGCGCAGAGAGGCCCTCTCCCATGGGCCCAAGGGGACATTTGCAGTTATTAAGAGAAAGATGAGACAGATTAAATGGCTTTCGTGCTCATTTTTTGCAGATACTTTCCTCTCTTTTTTGCTTCATCTGAGAAATAAAAGGAATGGTAAATGACTGTTCGCTTCACTCAGCCACACATTCGTTTGAGTAAAGTGTTCAATATTATTAGCACTTGTCACACATTCTAAAAATACTTTTGTTCCAAATATATATATATATAAATAAACAACAACATATGAAATACATTTACGATTGTTCTCTCCACGCAGAAGAAACAGCGTTATTTTTTAATAACGTTTTCAACAACCACTCGAAATACCTTGCTGATTCATTAAGGTCTATACATTGTTTGCATGGTTAAGGAAAGTTGACGTGACAGGATGTTGACTTTGAGATTATTCTGTTCTGTTCCCTTTCTGTATGATGTTGCAGAGAGCCAGCTGCTGCTACCGGAGGAGCCTATTCTCAGCAGAGGTTGCGTTTTTTCTACACTGAAAAAAAACAGTGCGGCGGAAGTGACAGGCAGTGGACCGGAAGTACGTATTATGCTTACAGCTGTGAAAACAAAACAAGAAGGAACTGCGGCTGGTGAGTAGAAACAGCAGGATTGTTACGTAACACAATGATATCATTACTTTGAGAAACGGAGCGTGTCATTTTAGACGTCTTTCTCATATCAAATGCAGTAACAACGATGGTGTCACTGTATTGCAGTATTTTTCACGTTTTCGTAACGACAATATTTTGGTTTGTAGATTCTTCAGCACGTTTCGTTACAGCCAGGCTATTCTTAGCTGGTGAGCATTGAATCATTGAAGCAATCGGCATTTAGGAACGACAGTTTTCGACTAAACCGAAGTGCTGAAGGCTGAACACAATAGATATTACATAACTGTTTCTTCCACTGTCTCCCTCTTGCCTTATTGCAAAATTGCCTTATTACAAAAGAATGGACAAATTTAACATGCAATGTACGTGTTCTTGTGTGATTTAAACGTGTTTCAGTGATAAATGTGCTGTAACGGATCACTCACTGTGACTATATCAATTCTTCAGGCAATGTCACAATTATGTCACTGCTGTTATCAAAGAACACTGTAAATTGCCTTACAGAAAACTAACAATGCACTACAAAATAATAATAGATATCCCCATAGCAAATATGTAAATATAAAAAAACTTTTATTAAACAGTAAGCTTTTAAATTCTAGATGGCCTGCATGTGAAAGCATATCCAATTGTTTTATGTTGTTAACAATAGGAAGTATCTAGTATTATGAATGGTTTATGAAAAGCTTAAACTTAACACATTTGTTGTCCAGTTAAAATTGATCCAAATGTTTAATTAGGCTAGAGGAACAGAGCTTCAGTCATATACATTATGCTTTAACAGCAGCCTGCCAGAGGACGCTGAGTGTTGCAGTTCAGACCTCTTAGCCTTAAGCTAGTGTCAACTTCCACATAGTCATTCTCTTCATGTGCCAATCAATACTGAAGCTGTACTCTAGCAGTTTACCTGTACTCCTGTTCCCCTGTCCCCCAGCAGAGTGATGGATGAGCTGGTTCATGACCTGGTGTCGGCCTTAGAGCAGACCTCCGAGCAGAGCAAGCTGGAGCAGCTGTGGGAGGAGATGGTTCTGAGCCCACTGCAGCAGCGCAGGCAGGTGCGTCGTCGTCGAGGCCGTAAGCGCCGCTGTGACTCCTCCCTCCACCCGTCGGGGCACACCCGCTGCCTCAGCGAAGCCTCCGAGTCCAGCTTGGATGAAACGGCCAAGGACTGCCGGGAGAATGCCGCTCCGGCCCACACCGCCGCCGCCAACTACAGTGACTCAGATGACATGGTGGTTGCCAGGCACTGGCCCCCCTGCTCTGGAAACAGCAATGCCATGACAACCAAGCAGAACTCCTGGCCTGAGTCGGACTCCTTCACAGAGAACACCCCTGGACGGCCTCTCAGGAGGAGGCGGAAGGTGAAACGCATGACCTCGGATGTGACAGTCCGCCTGCAGCAGAAGCTGACGGTGTCGGGGATAGATGGCGAGCGCGTTGCGAACCACAAGTCATCCAAAAAGCAGAGGCTTTCCAGGCTGAAGAAAGGATCCGGAGGCTGGGTGGGAGTGGACAGGAAGGCTGATGGAGGGGGCGTCCTGGTAGAAGAATGCTGGAAGGATAAGATCCCCTTGGTCCTGGAGACCAAAGAGCTACGAGACGCTTCTGATGAGAACATGTCAGAAGGGTACCGTTCTAAATATTATACATACACCTTAGCATCGCTCATTTCCTTTTTATCTGGAAAATTAAAAATATCTATACGGATTGTTAACCTATAAACTTCTAACCATTACATATTTATTCTGATAGTGTAACTTTAAAAAACAGAATCCCGAAAGCAAAATCTTGTACAAAAACAAATAATCACATTGCAATGGTGCCATTATGACAACAAATAATGTTTGCCGGGCTATAGTCTTAACTAGACCAAGGGTGTCAGATCCATTGTATGGAGGTCCTAGTGTCGGCTGGGTTTGTAGTTGACCTTTCAATTGGAGCCAACTAAGACTCACCAGCAGCAGCATAGCGCCTGTATTCCACTGCTGGTTTGCAGGGTCAGGCCTGGTTAGTCCCTGAATGGGAGACCAGTGCTGCTGGAAGTGGTTTTGGAGTGCCAGTAGGGGGCACTCATCTCTCTAGTTGAAAAGATCGATCTCAATGCACCAGGGCAGTGATGGGGACAACTCTCCTCTGTCCTGGCTCCTCAATGGTAGAACCAGCTTCCACTGGAGGCTAGAACAGCAGTCTCTACCCATCTTCAGGAAACGTCTGAAAACCATCCTTCAATTACCACTTAAATTAGTTGAATTCCACCTCTGTTGTCTTAAAATGATTTGTTTATCTGTATGATCGTTTTCCAGCACTGTTTTTGCCTATTCACTGTTTCAAATATTGAATCCTCTTACTACTAAGTTGTGGTTGTTGCACCTAGTTTCTCCTTAATGTATGCACTCACTGTAAGTCACTCTGGATAAGAGTGTCTGCTAAATGACCAAAATGTAAAATGTAATGTAAAATGATCTGCCCCGCATAGGGTGCCGTCTTTCTGATGAGATGTTAAATGGGTGTCCTGACTCTCTGTGGTCACTAAAGATCCCATTCGTAAGAGTAGGGGTGTTAACCCCGGTGTCCTGGACAAATGTCCAATCTGACCATAAAAACCAGCATGGCAACCAAATCATCCCCAGCATTCTATTTGCTCATTCATTCTGTCTCCTTCCCCTGCAACTACTCTCTAGGCTGTTGCTGCAAATGCAAATTTGTAAGAAGTAAAAGGTAAGAAAACCTGCAGACATATGTGCCACAATAGACTGAGTTTGACACCTGGGATAGAAGATGAGTTATAAAAACCTGGGGAATGTTGCATAATGGAAACCAGAAATTTAGAGGCATGATTATACTAAAGACGTAGTATACAGAGCATGTGCATGGCTCTGCCCTCTCATTTTGTTCCCTCTCGCTGTGCCTGGTCCCAAATGTAGTCCTCTGTCTGTGAAGTGTAGGTAGTCCTACTCTCTTATTTGACGAGAGACTTCTGTTTTAATGCCATTCCATTTCGATGTACATACTTTGATTACCAGTAGATCGACCTAAAGTTCATGATGGTGACTCAGTCTGCCTGGTGGCTTCTTCCCTCTATTTCTAACTAGCTTACTAGATTAGAAATATAGTGTTTGTTCTCCAAAATCCGTGCTCATGTACCTGTACATCTCTTAGTACAGCGTTTTTGTTTCAAAGACAGCAGAGAGTAGTGAAGTCCTTATAACCAGCAATAGTTTAAAAAGTGAAATAAGAATCTGATGAATGTAGTTAGGGTAGTAGTGTTAGAGGCACTGTCTTTCTTTAAAGGGGCTGCATCGGCGGACCAATACTACCATTGATGTGTCGTTCGCAAATGACTGACGTTGGGAAACGATTCACATTGGTGAAAGGATGTGTTCATTTGGTTCTAATTGTTCTTGCTCCAAACAAATATAATCAGCAGAAAAGTTACACAATTACATTGAAGATAGTGTAGCCATACTGTTGAACCAAAAAATCCTGGGAAAATCATTCTGGCCCATGCACATTGTTTCAGTAAGGTAATTTCAGCCAAGCTAATACATAGGACTAATATTTGAACATATATTTAATAATTTGAATTAAAAGAATTTGGGAGCTGAAATGGGAATGCATTTCAGTGCACATTACCATGCATAGAACACCTGAAATTGTATGATTGTCTTTCTTCAAAAACATTTGCATTGTTACCTTTCAAATTTGTTTTGAACTAATATGACATGCAGTATGAATGCAGAATATTGTATAAGGTCGATTACGCTTTGTGGATTCATTGCGATGTAAATTTTTTTCTCTTTAAAAACTTCACATTATGCATGAAATCTTCGCAATATTTCAAACATCCATTAGATTAAAATGTGCTATTGCTGGCCTTTGTTGACACAATCGAATGCAAACTGCAAATCAGTCCTAAATATCACCTGCTCCATTTTGCCCTTTGTATGGTGAAGTTAGTGAGAACGTTTGGCCTCTAATTTAAAAGTCAGGGACATAACTAATGTCTGACAGAGTCAATTAAACATGGCGACATTTAAAATGATCTATCCTGCCGGACTTCTCCTAGTTGTCAATATTCAATGTGGGCCCCATTTAAAACAAAAGTTGTATCACATTGATGCCTCTGTGAATTCAACTATTGAGTTGCCGTTATAAATGGATGATATTCCCTTCTCTCAGAGGCAATCATGAGGAGGTATCTCTAGTGCTGTGGCCGCGAGGCATTACTCTGCACATTACAAGGGAGGAAAATTGTATCAATACATTTGCATGGAGAGGTATCGATAAAGAAAATGTACATGTTACTCTCTGTAATTGAAGCTATAGCTGTACGGAGTTCAACGCTGCGCTATCTAATATTTGCAATACTCTAAATGAAATACGAAACTGTGACTGTCTATAAGTGACATTGGAACCAATCAGTTACCATGCTGTCAGAAAAATTATAATAATGGGTTTACTAAACAGGCTTGGATTTACTGATCTGCCTTGCTACTGTATGTCCACATCATAGAATGTCACAGTGAAAATCAGAACGAACACCTGTCCCCCTCAACTGTTCAGTGTCAGTACCGAAGTAAAAACTTGGACCACGAAGCAATAGAAAGTCCCACGGAGGTCCCATAGCGGGGCTTATTGCTGCTTGTGTGTAAACCTGGTTGGTGTCCGGCTAGACGCCCGTCTCCTCTGGGTGTTTCCCTTAGTGATCTCATTATCTGTTAGCCCGTATAAAAAAAGCAGGGAGAAGATGTCTGTGGTAACCAATAATAGGGAGACAGAGGGCTTTACATCTTCTGGTTTAATTTGTGCTGACCTGTCTGACCCCTCAACGGTACTTGTTTTCTTACTTTATGGAAAAATCAATATCCGTTCTGACAGAAAACAGCTCGGGAGAAGAAATAAATGGGAACACTGTGGCACGCTGTCAATCATTTCTCACTTACACAACAGCACGAGCCTGATTGCTGCTCAGTAGCCTGGCGGTCTGGACTGAGAACGAAACAATCTATAGGTTCAGGCCTGCTGAAGCCCCAGGAAATGGAGAACGGGTGGCAAGTGATGTGGGGTTGACAGTGGTACAACGTCTATATTTAGACGCCAGGAAAATCTACGATCCATCTGATGTTTTAGACCGCACTTCTGAAAAGGCATTTTAACCCGTCGAGGTTTCAACAGGCTCCTTCTGTTCACAGGCTCTGTTCATTCCATTAACCTCTTCATAGTTGGAGTCAGATATCTTAAACGTCTCGTGCCTTAAGGTCAAGGCTCATTTAAGTGGGTTCCTAGACGAGAAGCTGCCTTTAGCTACCCAAGTGAACGGGGAGCAGATGTTGCCAGCTCCAGCTGTGCTCCACATCCTTGATTAGAGCGGTGTTGGCCTGCTGGCAGGGAGGCCACCTGGCACCCAGTCTGGTCCAGAGAACAGGTCTCACCTGTAGGTGGAGGGACACAGCCTATGTTTTCAGCTGTGGCTGTGGCGGTACAGTTGGCGGGTCCACCGTGGAAAAACACACGCCATTGTGCGTCGATTCGTCTCACTCTGCTCTGTCACTTTGTAATTTAGAATTTTTTGGAAAACTCAAGGAGTTTTGGTATGAGGCTGTATTCCATTTGCTGAAGTTCATTTTCATAAATCTCTGAAACTAATCCAATTACAGGAGCTCAGGCGGGGTGGGATAACCTTTTAATCAGACGCCCATGGAAGAGGCCATGGATTTGGGCTGAGGAGGCTTGTTTGAAGAGCCCACGGATCCATTGTTATCAGCGCTTTACCCCCCTCTCTGCCTCTCCGTTCCTCTTCTGAATGAGGCTCAATAAATGGCGGCCAGCCCATAATCTCTGAGCAAACTGGCCTGCCTGTCCCAGGAGCCAGGGATTATATCCTAATGATTAGTCTTCATCTGGATACTGTTTGCTTCACCTCTCTGGCTTGTCTACAGAGAATTGGGCTTTGTGAGATACGTATTATTCTTTTAAAAAATAACTTCTTTTCTGAAGAAAGTGTTTCTATCACGCTGGTTTGTAGTGTTAGAACATGTAACCTTTCTTGTCTTAATTGTGTTCCACTGGTTGTATGGATCTTCACTGTAAAGGCAACAAATATATGTTGTTTTATGGATGCAATGGTATTTATCTGGTATGAATTAAGGAAGTTTGTGCGCTTGCTTTGACAAGATATAACTTTCATTAATATTAACACGGATAGCCCATCAACCCAACCCATAAATGTTAGTCTAAAATTCACACAAACTGTATCCGGTGCTGCATATTTCACATATTCGTCATTAGATTAGTGAAATCAATGTCAGGACATTACAGGAGGGGCATCAGAAAAGGTCAGCGAGTCATCCTGGTAGTCGGAATGCTGATAGTGTTCTTGGACAATGGCTCTTAACCCTAAATTGCTCCAGGGTGTGGTCCCTGTTCTTAATGTAGAAGCTCTGCCAAATCACTAAAATTTAAATGTAGTTTTCCAAATAAATAATATACAAACTTTCTTTCACATTGCAAAAAATATTACCAAAATGTTATTCCTGTTTGTTTTTAATAATGTCTGTTGTTGTGCACAGCATTTTATGAATGTTTGGAGAACTTTCAAGAGATATTTCATTTGTAAAAATAAAAGAATTGATCAATATACAGTAAGAGCACCCTAATCTAAATCTTAGCATGTTCCGGAAATGGCCCAGCTTTCTTGGTTGATCCTTGTTGTCACAATTGCATTTGAAACACACAAGTCCGTTTGTCCTAAATGTTGGTCAACTTTTCCTGACAAAGGTCATGGGAGGTGAAAGAGAGGTGTTTCTACTGGTCCCAAGAAAAATGGAGGCCTCAATTATTAATTGCATTAATTAGGCAGTACTTAATGGAAACTGTTTCACAATGGCTCAGGGCTGCTCCCAGTGACATCACATTACACCTTTAATACGGATAAATAGTTAATGTGTGGTTCTAATTAATTGTTTATACATGTGATCTTTTTCAAACGTTGCACTAAATCCCCTAATAGGTTGCACACATTTTTCAACTCAGGGAGAGGCAAATGACATTGAGCTATATCTATTTGGCAAGGGGACATATGTGTAAATATTCACAGTGATTTGTGAACACTTTAGAATTTGCTATATTTCTGCATAAATATTACCTAAAACGACATCCGATTTTCAAGTCCTAAAAGTAAATATAGAGAACCCATCTAAACGAATGGGACAGTAATATTATTCTTGGTCATTTATTCATTGAGGAAAATGATCCATTATTACATATTTGTTAGTGGTAAAAGTATGTGAATTGTGTTCAGTATCTGGTGTGACTCGCTTGTGCAGCAATAACCACAACTAAATGTTTCCAGTTACTGTTGATCAGTCCTGCACATCAGCTTAGAGGAATTTTAGCCCATTCCTCCATACAGAACAGCTTAATCTCTGGGATGATGCTGGATTTCCTCACATGAACTGCTCACTTCATGTCTTTCCACAACATTTAGATCAGAATAATGTCAGTACTTTGACTTGGCCATTCCAAAACATTAAATGTATTCTTCTTTAATCATTCTTTGGTAGAATGACTTGTGTGCTTGACTTGCTGCACGACCCACATTCTCTTGAGATTCAGTTCATGGACAGATGAATTTAGAATTCGCTGGTATAATTCAGAATTCATTGTTCCGTAGGTCCTGGCCCAGACAGAATACTCTCAAACCATGATATTACCACCACGTTTCACAGATGTTCTGGCTTGTCGGTTCGATCTTGAGCAAACTGCAGATGGGTAGTAATGTTTTTTTTGTAGAGGAGAGGATTTATCTTTGTAACCCTGCCATGCACACCATTGATGTTCATTGTTCTCCTGATGGTGGACTAATCAACATTTACTTTAGCCAATGTGAGAGAGGCCTTTAGTTGCTAGTTACCATGGGTTCCTTTGTGACCTCATAAACTGTTACACACTTTGCTCTTGGAGTGATCTTTGTTGGTCGACCACTCCTGGGGAGGGTAACAAAACAATGGATGTCCTCCATTTTCACACAATCTGACTGGGTTATTGAAGTCCAAACTCTTTAAAGATGGTATACTTCCCACCTGAGGTCCTCAGAAATCTCCTTTGTTTTTGCCATGGGACACTTCCACAAATGTGTTGTGAAGATCACACATTGATAGATCCCTGCTCTTTAAATGAGACAGTGTGCCCACTCACACCTGATGGTCATCCCATTGATTGAGACCAGCTGACTCAAATGAACTGCTTATCCTACAGTTTCACATACGTTATCACAGATCTGTCATTGGCAAAAGAATCATCAATAAATAAATGAATGTATCATTTGTTTAACTGGGTTCTCTTTATCTACTTTTATGAAAATCTGATGATGTTTTATTTATGCAGAAATATAGAAAATTCTAAAGGGTTCACAAACTGTTAAGCACCACTTTAATAGAGAAAAATTATGCAGAGCCAGTAGGTTTACTATTAAACCTGTAGTCTGTCTCTGAATACTCCATTAACATTAATACAGAGAGAGACAAACACAGAGAGACAGACAGAGAATGAAAGATACACATTGAGACAGAGAATAAGAGACGTAGAGGAGGAGACGGTCTGTATGCTAAAAAATATCTTGAATGTTTCTATTAAAGCTGTAATAGCATACAGTATAGTGAAGAGGGAGCAGATAATGTCCTTCACTACTGTGGAGAGCAATGAGCTCCAGATGCTCAACCTGGTGTCCAGAGGTGGACAGCTGAGAAGAAGCCTGGGGAACCAAGGTCTGTGGTGTGGGGGTGACCAGGGAATGCTCAGGAGTGCTTGGGTAGGCTAGACGTCTTCCACGATCCCTGGAGACGCCCGGTCCCTCTCACATCTGCTTCTTGGGCCTGGGAGGGGAGATGATTGTGGACCATCTGGTGCAGCCTAGCCTGATCTTGCAATATGGCAATGCACCATATCAGCGCGTAGCCGACCCCGCCAGACGGTCTCCATCGTCACCAAGGTCACTGCTGACGGCCACAAAGCAAAAGGCAAACCACAGCGTCAGACAGCCCTGTTGTCAAAAGGCCTTAAAGGACAGAGCTGGGACGTCTGTTAAGCTGTGGGGGAATGTAAGGCAGTTCTAATTCAACTATTTTAGTCCATCCATGGCAATTTGTATGTAGGATCTAAAATCTCTTAGGCACACAGAGACTCCATGAATGTCCACTTAGTTTTGTAGACAGTATTTGTGAAACATGTATTTTATGGAGCTCTTACTCGTGTGCGACCTTTGCAGCGTGATCTTGCTCCCAGTCCAAGTTGGCAGAGGTGGGACGGAGGCAGAGTGTCCCAGGGAGGTGTAAGTAGCAAGGTCAGGAAGGGCGGAGAGGCGACACGGGCGCCGCCTGGGGGACACAGAGGGTTCCAGCCGCGGAGCAGTCTGGGATGCAGCCGGCTTCGCAGCAGATGTTGCCAGTTGTTCTGCGGAGGCACATCCGCAGGTCCTGCTCACAGACTGGAGAGAACGCAGGGAAATCTAGCGTGCTCCTGTCATCCTCTAGAACCCAGCACAGATTAGATTAGAGCTGACAGCGGAGGATATTCAATTAGATTGTGCATGTCACTCAGTGGCTTCCGTCAGGTTCCTTTGTGTTGGGATGGCGACCGGTGGGGAGAGTGCCCCTTGCCTTTGTACGAAATTGTATATTTCTGTCGACCTCTAGTTCAGGACTGATTAAATGTTTGAATGGTTCACGTTAAATGTTAATATTTTGGATCTTGTAAATCTTTACTTCACACAAATTCCTTTTTTGACTTTATACCCATCTCTGACCGTAAACCAAACTATTTAATAATGATTAATCACCATGTATTTATATCTGTCTTGAGGTTACACATGAGTGTTATCTTCTGCTTTGATTTCATGACCTGCATGCTGACACTGCTGTTATGTTTGGTGTTTCGCAGTGAGACAAGCAGCATCTGTAGCAGTGATCCTGGCCTCTTCACGAACGACGAGGGAAGACAAGGTATTCATATTTAGCATAATAGTTATTACTCAATGTGCCATTCACATTATAGGTAGCTACAGTATGTGCAAATTACATTAATTACCTAGAAAGCAATGGTGCAAAATTATAATAAAACATCTAATAAAAGCGATTTAGTTCTGGCACTAAAAGTTCAGGGTAGAGATTGGACTTTGAAAATAGACAGAAAGAGGTTCCGATACAATGGGCTTGGTTCCCGGGCACCCAGGCGGCTCTAATAAGGCGTTGTCATGTCGTGTTAATGAGCGCTGAAGCCTCTGCTAATCTCATTAGCTGTGGTAGGGCGAGGCGGCCCCTGATTTAACAGTTGTCACTACACCTTGACTGTGAGCGGCATGGCTCCTGCATGCTCTTCGTTGACTGACAGGTCTGTGGAGAGAGCACCGTCTAGGGACCCTGGTGGTCTGCTCATGTATGCTCTGAGCTGGTTCTGGAGAGGCCGTCAGCGAATAGACAGGGACGATTGATGCGCACCAAGTAGACCAGAAACCCTCATGCAGGCGTTCCCTGGCTTTCCGTAATAAGTCGATGCAGCTTATCTGTGCGAACCCGTGTCATGTCACAAAGGATCATATTGAATAGTTCTGGAATTGCCCAGTTCTGATTGGGAGTGATGTTCTTCCTATCTCTGCTTTAGGCGATGATGAGCAGAGTGACTGGTTCTTTGAGGGGGAGTGTGGAGTGGGGGGGGTCTGCAGCGTGCTACCCAGCTGGGACCCAGACGCGCCTCCTGTCCTGGAGGGCCCAGAATCAGCTCCGCCCACTTTTCTCCAGCCTGCCCGGCCCACGCAGAGAGGTGACGAGCCCGTCCAAATATAGCAAATGACTCAAAGGTCACCAGGCTCTCCAGTTGTGTTGTGTAAATGTTTTACTACACTGTTTGGTGTTGCAGGGTACCACGCCCGTCTGAACCGGCTCCCCGGCGTGGCGGCCCGCTGCATCAGGAAAGGCCGCAGGAGGCTGTCTAGCAAGGTGAGTGACACAATCATGGCCCACAGAAATGGATCTCAGGCATTTCAACTTGGTATTCAACAAGTTGTGTGAAAACATGTTCTGCTGGACCACTTTGTCGATGTTGCAGGACAACAGTTTGTCCATGTCCGTGGAGAGAATGAAGCATTTCTCTCAAGACCCTTACCAGTGGCTGAGTTCCATCGGAAAACGAGACCGGAGCCAAGTATGTCACTCTGATTGTTGAATGAGACGTTTCACCACTCTGTTCCTACTGTACAGTACGTCTGGTGGGTCTAGATGAACTTAACCGTTCTGAATTTTGTTCCAGTTTAACGCTCTGTGTCCGTTAGCTGTGTATCCCGTTGACGCGGTGCCAGACGGCTCCCATCGGAGATGCTCCTCTTCTATCTGCAAAACCAGGTAGGAGCAGCTCACCTCTCATTATTGGCAGCATGGTTAGAGCGACTCTCTCCTGAGCCTTCTGGAGCCGTTTAGCCCAGTCCTTTCTGAAGCTCAATATATTGGCAGACATGGTTAACTCTCCTAAATGAACCAGTCACTAAACACAGGTTGTGTTTTAACCTATACATTGCACATCAGAGATTGTACCTCAGAGACGTGTGTTCAATGCATACAGGGGTGAGACCATCGACCAATCCTCAGTGACAGGAGCTGCAAAGGTGACCGTGTGACCTCTGGACACAGTGTAGGGCAATCTTTCTCCATCTGAGGGGGCATCAGGGTGTAGTTGTACTGTTGTCATGGGCTACCTAGATGACAAGATAAGGTCATGTAGAAACCCTTTTCAGACCGATGTAATATTAGCCATCTTCTCATCACTGTTTTCATTTCGGTGAGTAGCTAGCACAGTCTGTGGTATATGGGGCAAGGTAATTTGTTGTCTATAAAACAGATAGATTTAGTTGGATATACTTCACAATAAAAGTTACTTCTCAAAAATAGGATACATTCATGTAGGATCTTTGAATTCCAGTGTTTCTGAAAATGCTCAAAATCCGAAGTTGGTGCTGAAAAAGTTTTGCTCAAAGTCTCCAGCTCTGAGTCAGCCCCGTGCGGTTGGATCTGCAATGGGGATTGTTGGGTAACTGAACAGCCATGAGTCTGTAACTCTGCCTTGCATTGTTTCCACAGTGCCTATTTACAGAGCATTCTTAATTCTGTTTCAAACTCTGTCTTTCTCTCCTGGGCTATTTCCGAAATCCCTCCACTCTTCCTTGATGATGGGCAAAAACACGACTGCTATGAAAAGGCCAAACTTCTTAGAGCTTTCTTTTCTTAACTGGCCCTTTCTTCTCCACCTGAAAGGTTTCTTCAGATTCCCTTCTGAGGCATTTTGAATACTAATTTCTATCTATTAAAAAGCCCTCATATCCCTCCCATGCTCTCATTTGAATGCCGGACTCAGGGGAAACCTCTTAATTCCTTTATAGCTGGATTCAAGACCCGTCACTTCAAAAAGTATAAATCATACTCCCAAATGAACGAGGGAGAGCGGGGGATTGGCGCTCTGATGTGTCCCGTCGGACAGTACAAGCCTGAATCCATCTCCCCAAGCTGCTCAAATCCATCCTCCAGTGAAATTGCTGATCAGCCCTTGTTGCTCCTTGTGACACCACCCCCAGTCTGTGTCCCCACCCCCAGTCTGTGACCCCACCCCCAGTCTGTGACCCCACCCCCAGTCTGTGTCCCCACCCCCAGTCTGTG
>JACXGM010000462.1:34699-73673 GCA_016801145.1 Umbra pygmaea | reverse complement strand
GTCATTGTTGTTTGTTATTCCAGTTCCATATAGTTACTGTAGTTAACTCTACTTAAGTACCAACTACTGTCATTGTTGTTTGTTATTCCAGTTCCATATAGTTACTGTAGTTAACTCTACTTAAGTACCAACTACTGTCATTGTTGTTTGTTATTCCAGTTCCATATAGTTACTGTAGTTAACTCTACTTAAGTACCAATTACTGTAAGAAAGGGTTCATATTACATGTTATTTGCACCATTGGATTGGTTTATTGATTGACTGTTTAAAGGGAGCATGTGCAACTAAGCTGACAAATATAGGCAAAATACTTTTAGGAGATTACTGAAATTAAATTTTAAAATAACCTTTTTAGCAGCAAACGGTCATTTCTTTCAGGTAATAGTGGCTATCAAAAACAGCTCTCTGATAACAGAATTCCCATCACTACTTTCAAACGTAGAGGTACGGAGACTGCACCATAAAAAACTCATCCCGCTCATTGTTTTAAGTACAATATAAAGTACTATTTCAGTAATCAGATGCTTTACTCATCAGGATTGTCTGTGTAGAAACCGCGTCCATGGCCAGAAAGCTTTGATAGAAACAATAATGACTCACATACATACCGTAGATGAATCTGAAATTACTCAATTCATGATATTTAGAGGAAAAGAATCCCCTTTGTTTTTAATTCAGATATGTGGTCAACAATTTTGTCAATGTTATTAAGAAGCCTACCCAATATGCAATCCTTTCACAGCAACATACGCAGTCATCGGGCTATGATGGAGTGTGCTAACTCTAAAGACCATGGGTTGAGAATATCATCGCAAGTTTGTACTACACAATAAACCAGCAGCCAGAGTAATTTTCAATACTGTTTGGGGAATATTGTATATCCCAGTGTTGAATGGCCTGTAGAAAAAGACTGTAAATACGTAATAAGGTATGCAGTGAAACAACAAGAGTCAAGGATGTGCCTTTTATTTTTACCTCAGCTCAATAGCAGTTGACAGTCTACTGAGCAGCAGCCATTAACGGACAACAGCTCCAGGAGATGAATGCATTGGATGAGCACTAGGTCATAGGGACATGCTTATACCGTCCATCTGTACTTAAGCCCCTGTGTCAGGTTTCTAAAAGCATCATTATTAAAGACACATATTTCATAATAAAAGTATCCTGGGTGTAGAGGTACACTCTTTGGTGATGGTTAGCAGGTTAGGTAAATATCATTATTTAATTTATGAAGAAATTAGGATTTTGACCTAGCATAAAGATAGTGAAAATGTGAACAAAGCAACGCAAATATATTGACGCTGTTGGATTAGCCTGGTTATACACCGCCGTAACAATGGCCATAATATGTCGTTGGAGAAATGTCTCGGTTTTGATGTCAGACAAAACACCTCTCTCTGGTGGCCTTTGAGTCTGTCCTCAGAGGGAGTCAACATGGGAGAGCCTGAGGCCAGTTAAATACCGGATACCACGAAGGAACATTACCCCCAAGCCAGAGGTCCGGTAACTGTGTCGCCCCAGGTCTACATCTGCTGTGGATAAACTGTGCTGCGGCTATGTATCTATGGAATGCCTGCCCTTACAAACACATAACCATTCATACGCGTCCGTGTATAGAGCCTGTCTACACAGGCACATTTTTCACATCATCAAATAAAGGGATGTGCTTTAATCTTTTCTGTTGTTTTTTTACGATGCACAGATTGGAAAACTCTCTAGATGTGACCCTAACAATATTAAGTTGCTCCTCAAGCCGAAGTTTGAATTGAGCTAAATAAATCACAGATCACATACTCAAGTCTCCTATTTCCAGTGGGTCGTGTGTATTAATATTGCTCTGGTGTCTTCTATGGAGCATGGTTTGCATTGCTCTCTGTACACTACAGGTCTTGGCACATGTTTAACAGCTCTGTGTCCTTTCCAAGATGTAAACTGAAAACCACTGTGTCCCAATCACATACACATGTTTCTGTCATGGAAATAAACGTAATGTACTCCGTGATTGCTTAAAGCTGTATTTTGGGATCTTCAGTGCACCGAGTGTTTATTTGTTGGCATTTGGCTATCATACGAATGCACACAAAAACACATAGGGTAATGTGCTACACAATTGGATGAAGTAGTACACAATAAACTTTGACACATTTTTGTTTGTGAGCAACACGACTGAAATGATCAGAAAACTGTTGAATGCAATATTGTGAATGACCTCATCGGCCATTGATATATTTACATTTGAAATCTCGATGGACCAGTTACATTTTTCTATTTAAAGATTTCCCACAGCAACTATTTTAGCATGTCTACACAGATCAATAAAAAAAGCAGATCAATATTCCATATACATACATGTATGAAATGTATTTAGCGTTTTTTCTCATCTCAGTAAACTCTACTGAATATGTGAATAATTTCTAGCCCCAAGGAAAGTGACACTGAGTCACAGAAATGAAGAAACATTCAGTAACTTTGTTTATCTCGTCACTAGTCATAATTCTGAAACTTAATGTTCCTTATGTAAACGACGCCAGCTGCCACACCATTCCAAAAGGCTAGAGGACAGCGTAAAAAACCCATGAATGTTTAATGATCTAAATCAAACGCCAAACTTGTCTTTCAGACTGAAAATCTGTCCCAAAGATGAGATAGCAACAGTCAGTTAGAAGTTGTTGAGTGACAGAAAAAGTGAAGTGCGTCAACACTTCTATGTGTGAATTTAAACCTGCAGTGTTTTGGCAGTGAAGATACAAAAAAAACAAAATTACAGTCAGAGGAATTTGGTTTTAAGTGCTTGATAACGGTCCAAGACAAATCTAACAGGAATGAAGTTTCACCTAATGCCTAGGACTTTAGGATTCACCTAAATGTCAAATTGATAAAGCCCAAATTAAAATAGATAAACCTAAAAGACAATGCCATTCTTCTATGAAAGCACAGTTTGTACCCACTATTCAAAATCATTTGAAAGATGTCTTTCCAATGTCATTCAAACTAGAGAGCCATCTATTCAACATCAAGTGCAAATACGATAGTAGCTGTAGTGAAAAGATAACAGTGACAGGTATGAACTCACAGTATTAACTCAGGTATTAACTCAAAGTATTAACTCAGGTATTAACTCACAGTATTAACTCAGGTATTAACTCACAGTATTAACTCAGGTATTAACTCACAGTATTACCTCAGGTATTAACTCACAGTATTAACTCAGGTATTAACTCACAGTATTAACTCAGGTGTTAACTCACAGTATTAACTCAGGTATTAACTCACAGTAGCCACAGCGCGTTCCCCCCTCGAAGACAAAGCCATTTGGTACAGGTCCATATCTGCGCAGGTCAGGGAGTTTCCACTGCCCAATGACAACGGGGGGGAGGTCCCTAGCCAGGACCAGCAGGCTATTACACAAGTGAAGGGTTGCAGGCCCACTCTCCAGCTTGGTGCCTGGTAAGATGCCAACGCTAAACCTGTGGACTGCACAGAAAGAGAAGCACAAAACCAGTGAAATAAAATGCAATAAAAACAAATGAGGTCAGAAGTTCAATAACAAGGTGTCATGCCCTCAATGTCAACAATCGATATAGTGGTGACCAATGGCTATGTTTAAGAAGATAAAGGACAATAATTAATCATATTAATCGAATATGGCTGTCATATCACTGCACACTATAAATAAGGGAAAAAGAGCTGAGTGCGTATTGAGAGTGAGAATGGTAAGCACAACAAAGACGAGTGGTCAGAACTAAAGCCCAAATGTAATCAATCAGAGCTTGTCGCGTACACCGATGTCACTTGCTCGATATTTTAGCTAATGAGCAGCACAGAAAGAACGGCAGGCACGGCAACGGTCAGAACGTGTGCTGTGTTTCTAAGTATTTTTCTGTTCATTTGTTTCGTAACTGAGCTGGTGTTTGTGTGCGCGTGTGTGTGTGCGTGTGTGCGTGTGTGTGTGTGTGTGTGTGTCTGTGTCTGTGTGTGTGTGTGTGTGTGTGTGTGTGTGTGGTGTGCGTGTGTGCATTGAAGCACTGTGTGTTTCAGGTTGTT
This sequence comes from Umbra pygmaea, assembly GCA_016801145.1. Taxonomy (NCBI): domain Eukaryota; kingdom Metazoa; phylum Chordata; class Actinopteri; order Esociformes; family Umbridae; genus Umbra; species Umbra pygmaea. Next base: position 69,629 of record JACXGM010000462.1, on the reverse strand, counting down.
GAGCAAACAAACAACTATGGTACATGTGGGATTACTCCAACATCCAAAAACAACTACATTAAATGCAGGAGCGATACCGGTGAGTACACTCTACCAGGTGAGAGATTGATGGCGACGATGATGAGAAAATGTCAGCCGATCCCAGCATGTCATCGCTCAGTTTGAGAGAGAAATGTATGTGTGTCAAAAGACACAATGAAAGTGCTGGCTCACATTCGCGTTCAGCCATGTTCTGTCTGGTGACATTTCAGAATGCCTGGCCACACTTAACACAACAGAGAACCATAATAAAAACACACTCACTCATAAAACAAGGAATGGAAATAAAAACACACAAACAACAACAGCATGTGCACACATACTCACACAGACACACACACACAATCCAACATACACCACAGCTGAGATTCAACAATTACACTCTAAACAATTGTTTCATTACCGCTGTCGTTTGTGACCTATTTTGCACCCTTTGCTCAAAAGTGCAGTTGGAATCTTTGGAGTCAGTAAGAGTCTCAATCTCGATGCTCTAATACATTTTCATTTGATTCATTTAACAGAGGCTCTTATCTAGAGCAACTTACACTCAGTGCTTTCATCTTAAGACTGCTAAGTGGGATAACATCACAATCCAGTAATAGTTATACACCATATTCAAAGTACTGTAACTATCTACAAAGTCAGTGCTGGAAGGAACTGCATCTAGGCCTTGAACCAGCAAAACATCTTAGTGAACAGAACTTTCCAGGAGTTCAAGAATATGACTCTTAAGACCCTTGTCTCCAGGCTAAATCAGTCATCACTCTTATACCTAAAATAGCTCAATGTTTACTATACGATTACTGTGTTTGATACCCATTTTATTATACAACGATGAATAGGTAATCTAGAGAGCATTTCATTGGAGAGGCTTTCCCATATCTAGGGGTACTTGTCTTCTAGGCTGCAGCAGATGGTGCAAGATCTGTTCGATATTTTGCCTTCATTATGTCTCATTGTCTCCCAAACTCTGACTGACTGTCAGTCAGAATACAGAAAGTAAGCATCTTATATGAAAACACTTTAATGTAAATATTCATGTTGGGTCAGTGGTTTTTATCATTTCCAAGCTCAAATTGATTGTAGTTTGAATAAAATGTATAACCTATTAGCATAAATGTTGTGAAAAATTTTTTATATATAAAGGTCTGGCCATCATTGTTCAAGTTGAAAGTGGACTTCCACCTCATCTGTTTGGGTTTGTCAAATTATTTTCATTATTATATTATTATTATATATTTTACATTTTTTTATTATATATTATATATATTTGCTGTTTTATATTTTTTATACCCACCTAGGATTTGAAATTAAAATCAAGAAGAAATTAGAATTAACTTTTTGTAATTTATTTTTCACAAAATTATATATAGCAACATACAGTAGGTCTTAGCAGCTTGTCTACAATATTCATTAACAATATGATCAATATTGTATTACTGAAAGCTGGGAATGTTGTTCCCTTGTCTAACATAACTGGTACATAAAGCCTATATTTTATACTTTCAGCCAAGCCAACTGAGCAAGAACTAGAGTTTTATTCCCACATCACATCAAAAATGTATGATGTTTTTGTGGTGTTTTTTGTTATTTTAAAAGCTAGGGAGACAGGCATGCAAGGGGAGACAAAGAGCAAGGGCACAGACGGCAAACGAGGCTGAAAACCCTGTCACCGGGAGGCATTCGTGGTTTAGAGCCATGAGCTTAGAACGCTACACCAAACTCTTGCTCATAAGATGATAGTTGAATCCAAACCTACATTCAGCACATAAAGAAGAGCAATAGTATTCTCACACTAGCAATAGCTTGCATTTTGCATTAAAAAAATTCTGGGTCCCAAACGAGACAACCTCATTCCTGAGGCAAAACCCGATGGGAACAACTGCTACTACTATGTGCTACCTAGAGTACCTCAACCACCTGCTATTAACCGTCAGATGAAGAGGACATAAATGCCAGGCTAAAATCTATCACACAAACTACTTCAAAATATGAACCCAAATATTGTCAACTGTAGCATCTCCCACCTTCTCCCAGACTGTAGCGGATGCGGATGTCCCAAGCCAGGAGAGCCTCTTTTCTTTCGAAGCCCAGCACGGCAGCCTGGCTCAGGCAGATGATCGACAGCGTGTAGCCCACCCCGTCACAGGAGAGACTTGTCTCCAGACCACAGATGTCCTCCAAGGTGATGCTGCCCCTCTCACGGTGGCCCTGGGCTTTGTCTGACTTATCTTTAAAGACCAGCAGTACCAGACAGTCTACAAAATATGGAGAGAGAAGTGTATTTCTTTTGAGATGTGTGTTTCTCAAAATTTGGATGGCCTATAATGTTTTAATTCTTCCGCACACATATAACATTCATTTTATGAGTTGATGTGCTGTAAAATGCAAAAAAAATTTGACATTTTTAAATAGAAATTATTAACTTCTGAATTGTTTTTTAAACCTCACAAACATTTCTACAATGACAAGCTCAAAGGCATGTTGATCCATTTAATGTTTTACCTTTGCACAAGTTGTTTCAGACATCAAAAATGCATGTTTATAGGAATTATTTATGTAGTTCAGGACTTATGTTTCCAATTACCTATAGTTAACAAGGTATATTGTAAAATCTGTGTTGATGTAAGCTGAAGTATAGTATGACAGCAGGTCAAACGCAGCCAGAAAAGGTGTTATGCATTTACTTGTCATTGAAAACCATGGATTCCTATAGGAAGACAAAAAAATGTAAACATTGTATGTTCTTGTACTGTAGTTTATTAACAGCATTTTACTGCACTGTGCTGAAGTGGTATGAAATGCAGGGGAAAGTACAGATTAAGAAGAAAATATGGCACTGAGACCTTGAACTGCAGAACATGCTAGTGGCCTAGGGAAGAGATACGAAAAATATATGTTTGGCCTGCTTCTTAGATCAAAAGGACCACCTTCGCTACATAATCCTGGAAGGATAGCTCAACAATGATAACCCAATAAGCTACAGTACGTTTGCACTTTCAACCAAACTTCCGGCAGCACATGTCCCAGTAAGATTTGAGAAACTCACATAATGTGATTTTAAACACGCATCGCTCTAGTACCGCCATCTTGGGTGCTTGGCATTTATTATAGCCGTAGGGTGCATAATGAAGGCGGACAGTAGTCACAGGCAGGTGTCTCATTGCCCCTCTCAGGGGAACTTTAAGCACGGTCAGTGTCAACTGACCAAACAAGTCCTTTTATTATCTCGGCCACATACACACACCGCGAGACAGATACACACAGCCGTGGACAGCTGAGATAACCGGCACTTCAAAGTATCAAGAGATGATTGCATACAACCTGGGCTTAGTTCATTAAACACATAAAGTATGGAAGGGCAGAGCCCGGATCGTCAGAGACAACGAGGCTTTAGTTTAACTCAACGCTGCTGCTCCGTCTATTCCTATTGCGGTTGCATTACCAAATTGCAGAAGCATTCAAATATGTCTTTGTGAGTAAACCCGTGCATGACGTCAGTCAATGATGCAAACTGGTGGCTGCCCTGCAACTTGATGCATTATATCCACTTGAGAGTTGTAGGCTGGTGAATGCTATAATTTGCATCGCACATGTACAATAACGTAAACTTTTCAGCAGTATATGACAATAGCAATTACACAATCAAGTAATCACTTCCAATACTAAACTTAGAAAATGTCACCTGCATCCAACTTGTGTTACCAGAATACCTGGTTGATATGAGTTTTATCCAGTTATCAAAACACATGCGGCAAAATAATATATTGAATTATATCCGAATATAACACAATAGCAATAACAATACAATTTTACATGTACATGAGTTAACAAATGTTACCCAATATTTCAACTCGTGTTAAAGAATATTCGGCAGATACCGTTATAAACAAACCAGTTATCAACACACTTGCAGTAATAGTCTCTATGAATATAGCCTATACACCTGAACACAGCCATGAAAATCGTGTCCAAACAAGTTCTAATGAGTAACCCATAATTGGAACGAACCCTGATGCGGCCTATGCATCTTCAGAGAACATTGTATTTAATTTCATAAATTGCAAATATAAATGAACCTTTTTTGTTATTAATTTAGGATATTTAAAATGAGAAGAACGGATTGATGTTGTAGGGTAGCATTACATTTTCTAAGTGAATAGAATAATTACAATATTAATTTCATAAAGACATGGCATATTGTGAATAGTAAAGTTGCGTGCTGTTATTCCAAAAACTTTAAGTATAAGCACTTTCAAATATAGAAACAGTGAGCAGCGTACCTGCTACAGGCGATGGCTTGCGAAGTACAACCCACCTATTCTTCCACTGAAAGAGATAACGATACATAATAAAATCAAATGTTAAAATACCGTTAAACTTCGACGCACATACATTTTTCTATCGTTCCGTTTTTAAACACCTTTTTTCCATCTCTGAATTTGACATATCCCTCCACGACGACCGAATCGGTCATCTTCATTCATGGTTCCAAACAGCTGCCGTGTTGCTGTCCCATTCCAGAGTGAGGGGTCACTTTCAAAATAGATTTAAGCCTACTTGAGGGGGCAAGCTCACCCCTTTGCAAGCACCTCGTGAGCTGCTCTCTGACAATAACACCGAGAACCGTACACACCTAAACTTAAATAAATTGTCCAAGGTCAAGGTATTGTTCAACAGTTCATGTTCAGCTCTTGGTATTCGATTTGTAAGATAATGTAAATTAGTCGTTTGTTATCATTTGGGGGTGGCTCGATTTCTGACTACACAAAAGTGATTTGTTTTTACAGGGTGGACATACAAGTTAGCAAACATTTACAATGTGTGTTCAGTGGCAAAAAAATCTTTATTTCACAGTTGTGTAAGTATGACTTTTCATCAATAGTATGACATGGAAATACAAGATGTTATAGAAATACCAGATGTTCATACAATATTTTTGTTGTCTGTTCATTCAGACTACAGCCTGCGCTTAATAACTGTGTTGATCCAGTTCATATATGTAACAACATTGGTGTAGACCCCAGGCTTCCCAACTTTTCCACATCCTTCTCCCCAGCTGATGACTCCATACAGGAAGCTGACATCATCCTTAACACAAGCCAGGGGGCCTCCTGAGTCACCCTTTGGGGGGGGAACATATACACACAGTGAGTCATACATACCCTTGAAATCTTATAATACACACACCAAATGCATCCTACCTACTGTAAAGTCAATATTTGTGCTATTGCAAATGAACGCATAAACATGCTTGGAAATTAACTAAAAAAATTTATAAATAAAAAGCAACTGAATGCCATGCATTTCATGTAGCCTCCATACTGTATATTGAAACCAGTGGTTTGTTTATATGTTCTTAGTCCTAATACACCCTAATTCAATGTCTGTGCAAAGTACAAGAAAGGATAATCTATTTCTTATTGTTACTTGGGCATAAGGTCTATGCAATCTTAAAGTGGAACCAACAGCATTTGAATTACCTTGCAGACTTAAAATTAATGATTGAAATGTATGAAAAATATATTGGGATTCTTATTTAATACTACAAAACTAAATTCATAAGAGTTTTTAAACATGTGTTTTATTTTGGTCAAACGGGCATGATGTTAAGTAATGCTGTGTGTGTACTATTATCCCAAGTTATTGCCTAATTATCACCAAATCCACCAATGCTGATATTTTCATTTGTAATTAACACACCTTTTCTTTATATCCAATTGGTGAATAAGGCCCTGCGTCATTGCAGCAACCTTCGATGGACTCGGGACAGTCGACTTTAAGACTTGTCTTCTAAAAGTGTTTGCTCAAGAAAATCTCATTGCAATATTTATCCGTCCAAACAAACACACACTCTGGCCTCCTACCTCTAGTACTACCCTGGTATGTTTACCTTTCCCAAAGCAAGAAATCATACCATCTCTATGCAAAACAGCTACACAACATCACATTCACCAATATACTTCCCACTGGGGAGTAAGTTAATTTCATCATGACCATCTCTCTTTTTATGCCAAACTTACCTCGTGTTTATGACTAAAAAGCTAAATGTTTGGCTTATCTGAATATAGAAGCTGGTCCACCTCATATGTCCATTGATATTCAGATGCTGATGATTATTATGTTGTTGTTTACTCTTGACAAGAAGATTTCAAAATAGCATATTTTCACGTAGGTGTTTGACATGGTAACCTAAAGATTCACCTGCTTTTTTGAAATTCTTTTTTGAAAACGGCCACACACTTTCCGAGCACGAATACGAATACTCGGATCATCCCTAGTATGATGGTTTTAACATATGTTATCCATTGTTAGCATACATCTCATCGTCAGTGAATCAAATGCATTTTGCATTGATAAATTGGGTGTAGTAATGGGTTAAGTGTTTATCTACCATTACCGTCTAGATTTATATTTCACCCTACTCTACACAGGGATGAATAAACTCATTACATAGTCAAAGAGTGTACAAGGAGTGGTTACTGTAGTATTTGAGAAAACAGTGAGCCTTGGAATTCTGTACCTGGCAGGCATCCGCACATCCGTTGGTCCCGGCACAGACCATGTTGGAGGTTATGTGGTTGCCGTAGACTTCTGGCAGGGAACACCTCTTAAACGGGACCAAATTCACACCAGCCTCTTGCAGATTGCTGTACTTATTCAATTCTTCAAAACGCAAGACCAACAAATCAGTGATGATTGGGATTCACATTGATTATTAATCAGTAATATTTTCCATCGGTAGAGTTAAAGGCCCAATATCTACCAGAAGACTGTTACCATACTTACTCTCATGCATGTGGCCCCAGCCAGTGATTTGACAGCAGTAGTAGTCGGGGAAAGTCATGTCTTTATCTGGTAAGCAGATTGGCCTGATAAACTGGCTCTTTTTCGCACAATGGCCATCTTGTTTCTTCAGTTTCACCAGAACTGTTGGAAAGAACTGATTCTCATCATAACACGAAAGGTGAAGAGGAGCCATTTCAGGTGTCATATATTATATTTAACACAGATTACTGTATTAAAAACCAAAGTTCTTACATTTGAATTCTGGGAGGCCATCACAGTATTTTTGTAACTATTACCAACATTTGAAATGTATATATTTTGAGTGACCAACATATTAGCTTTCACACACAAAGAGACAATCTCATAATTAAAATATATAAATATCCTAAAATCCAGTACACATTACGATGTCATATTATAACACATCGGTGGCGCTAGACCATTTTTAAGGGGGCTTCAGCCTCCCTGTTTTTTAACTCGGCCCCTCTGAAAGATATTAGGTAACTATTTTCTGAAATCCATTTTATTCCTTATTTTTTTGTGAAAGCGCTAAGATGTGATTAAATGACAAATGATAGGGAACTACCACTTACAGTGAGGGATAAATATTTAGGTTCATGTTTTTTCAAATACTTATTTCGCTCATTGTAATGCAAATCAATTAATACATTTTTGTTGTTATTCTGTCATTTGAAATGCATTTTTCTGGATTCTTTTGTTGTTATTCTGTCTCTCACAGTTGAAATAAACCTACCATTAAAATTATGGACTGATCATTACTTTGTCAGTGGGCAAACGTACAATATCAGCAGGGGATAAAACAATGTTTCCCTCACTGTATAGGCATCCACTGTGAAGCTCGGGACTGAAAATGAAGAGGAGTGGAGAGTCTCTTCACAACATCTTTGCCGTCATTGACTTAGTAACATCTTTGCTGTCATTGACTCAGTAACGTCTTTGCCGTCATTGACTCAGTAACATCTTTGCCGTCATTGACTCAGTAACATCTTTGCCGTCATTGACTCAGTAACATCTTTGCTGTCATTTAACACTGAACACATTCAGTGTTTAGTTGCTGAGAGGGAGTCTAATACTGCAGAGCAGCATTCTAACTAGAGAAATGTAATGGATAGAAAGGACATTACAATTAATCCCAATAGAGCAGAATCGTCAAAGCGGCAGCCATTTTTATGTGTACCATTCCGTTGCAAAGATCTAGCGGTCTACTTCCGCATTTAAACCAATTTGACAACTAACAACAATCATCTTTTTGTTGTGTACTGATCGAATGACCATGCCAAGCAGTTCAATAGCCTTTCTATCCATTCTATTTCTATAATATTTCTATGACCCTACCATCTGAACGTTGCAGCGGAAATCGAGACTCATCAGACCAGGCAAAGTATTTCCAATCTTCTATTGTTCAATTGTGGAGGGCTTGTGAAAATGTTGCCTTAGGATCCTGTTCTTAACTGACAGGATTTTAGGATCCTGTTCTTAACTGACAGGATTTTAGGATCCTGTTCTTAACTGACAGGATTTGCACCCAGTGTGGTCTTCTTCTGCTGTAGCCCATCTGCTTCAAGGTTTGAAATGATGTGCTTTCAGAAATGCTCTTCTGCATACCTTGGTTGTAATGAGAGGTTCTTTGATTGACTTTTGCTTTTTTATCAGCTCAAACCAGTCTGACCATTCTTCTTTGACCTCTGCCACCAACAAGACATTTTCACCTAGAGAACAACTGCTCACTGGATTTTTTATCTCTTTTGTACCATTCTCTGTAAACCCTATAGATGGTTGTGCAGGAAAATCCCTGTAGATCAGCACTTTCTGAAATATAAAAAAGCCTGTCTGGCACCAACAAACATGCCACATTTAAAGTCACTTAAATCAGCTATCTTCCCCATTCTGATGCTTTGTTTGAACTTCAGAGATCGTCTGGTTCATGTCTAAATGCGGTCTAAATGCATTTACTCGCTGCCATGTGATTGGCTGATTTGAAATTTACATTGACTTGCAGTTGAACAAGTTTAACTTTTGAAGTGGCTGATGAATGTAGAGTTACACTAGATATGTACAATAGTTGCAAGAGGAAGCTTGCAATTAGTAAATGGATTAGTATCTAAAACAGTTCTGTATTGTCAACACTGATTGTAGTGCACCCAACATGTTTTCCCCCTCTCTTACATCGCTGTCACCCACCTCCCAGGCCAGCCTGATTCAACGCTGACTCTCAATGCCAGTTCCACTCCATTTTTACATTGCGACCCTCTAATCTGGGATTTATTTAGACCTGGTGCACCAAGTGGGTGCAATTAATGAAAAGAATACAAAATCAGCAGATTCTGGCACATTTAGTTATAGGGTAAGAGTTGAATACCCCTGTTCTAGACAGATTTAGGCCCAAGTAACTATTTGCTGAAAAGGGACTCAATTATTTAGGGATGTTGAAACAGAGGAACAAGAAATCAGACACAGGAAACAGGAGACATAACAAACACATGACACATGAGACAAAGGAAACAAGAGACACAAGAAACAGGAGAAACAGGAAACAAGAGACACATTAAACAAGAGACGCAGGAAACATGAAAAACAGGAAACAAGAGACACATGAAACAGGAGACACAGGAAACAGGAGATTTGTGAAACAGGAGACACAGGAAACAGAGACTCATGAACCAGGAAACACAGGAAAAAATAGACACATGAAACAGGAGACACAGGAAATAGGAGACAGAAAACAGGAGAAACAGGAAACAGGAGACACATCAAACAGGAGACACAGGAAAAAAGAGACACAGGAAACAGGAGACACAGCTAACAGAGACTTATGAACCAGGAGACACAGGAAAAAATAGACACATGAAACAGGAGACACAGGAAACAGGAGACACAGGAAACAGAACAAACAGGAAACAAGAGACACATGAAATAGGAGACAAAGAAAACAGGAGACACAGGAAACAAAAGACACAGGAGAGCAGAGACTCGTGAAACAGGAGACACAGGAAACAGGAGATACATGAAACAGGAGACACAGGAAACAGGAGACACAGAAAACATGAGACACATTAAACAGGAGACACAGGAAACAGGAGACACAGGAAACATGAGACACAGGAAACAGGAGACACAGGAAACAATAAACACAAGAAACAAGAGACACATGAAACAGGAGACACAGGAAACAAGAGACTCATTAAACAGGAGACACAGGAAACAGGAGACACAGGAAACAATAAACACAAGAAACAAGAGACACATGAAACAGGAGACACAGGAAACAATAAACACATTAAACAGGAGACAAAGGAAACAGGAGACACAGGAAACAGGAGATACAGAAAACAAGAGACACATGAAACAGGAGATACATGAAACAAGAGACTCATGAAACAGGACAAACAGGAAACAAGAGACACATGAAACAGGACCACCCAATCACCGGACACACCTGCACCTCCCAAGTAAAAAAAGTATATTTAAATTATACTCCAGTATTACACTTCTAGTACACTTATGTTTAACCAAGTATGAATTCAATATATTTAAGTATATTTTAAGTATAATTTAAAAATATACATATCAAAATAATATATTAGAAGTATATAAAAATACATTTCAAGTACAATTAATTATACTTTTTTGCTTGGGCCCTCAGCTCATTAGGACTTAAGCACTCTCCTCTCATGTGTTGTTGTCGGTGATTGTTCTTATGTTGGTGTTTGTCTCGTGAATACTGCATCTGAGCATTGGAAAAAAAGTGTCTGACACATACATTTAAGAGAGGTAGTTTTATGGTTGTGATTGTAAGGATGAAAAAATTCATTTCATTTAAGATTTTTTAAACCTGTTTGTATAAAGGCACACACCAGTAAGTTAGAGAACGCTGTATGATGAAATCATTAAAAAATCGGACTTGTAAAAAATAAGAACAACTGCCTCACTAATGAGTAACGTCGGATTTGCTTTCAGAAAATAGCTCTTGTGAAATTAGGAAATGGAAAAAAGAAATAGAAAGAGCGAGAGAAATGGAATTGTTTTTCTTTGGGATGGACACAGATGTGCAGACTCACACCCAAGTTTATCTGTGTCTCCATATTGAGGACAGCTGTTTCAACATACACAGCTGTTAGCACAGTGTGTAACATAGACAGGTGTGTTTGTGTGTTTATGGGGGATGGGGTGGACGGGTGAAATACGTGACTGGGCCGATATACGAGTGTGTTATAACATAAACTGTGTACAAATGTGTCTATGCACATGTCTGTACTTAAGCAGTAAGAGTGAATAAGAGCAGACCAGTAGATTTACCTATGTCATGCAGAGTTGGATTGTAGACAGAAAAACGCTGTGGAAACACGTACTTCTCCACTCCAAAGGTTTTGGTGACCGGTGTGGTAACGTTGAATTTATGCTGACCCAGGATCACACGAATCTTTGACTCAAGGGGACTGAGGACAAACAAAGACAGCATTATCTGTCACTGCTAGTTCACTGTAGCAGACTTTATCTGTCACTGCTAGTGAACTGTAGCAGCATTTATCTGTCACTGCTAGTGCAGTGTAGCAACATATGTCTGTCACTGCTAATGCACTGTAACAGCATATATCTGTCACTGCTAGTGAACTGTAGCAGCTTTTATCTGTCACTGCTAGTGCAGTGTAGCAACATATGTCTGTCACTGCTAGCGCACTGTAACAGCATATATCTGTCACTGCTAGTGAACTGTAGCAGACTTTATCTGTCACTGCTAGTGAACTATAGCAGACTTTATCTGTCACTGCTAGTGAACTATAGCAGACTTTATCTGTCACTGCTAGTGAACTGTAGCAGCATTTATCTGTCACTGCTAGTGCAGTGTGGCAACATATGTCTGTCACTGCTAATGCACTGTAACAGCATATATCTGTCACTGCTAGTGAACTGTAGCAGCTTTTATCTGTCACTGCTAGTGCAGTGTAGCAACATATGTCTGTCACTGCTAGCGCACTGTTACAGCATATATCTGTCACTGCTAGTAACCTGTAGCAGACTTTATCTGTCACTGCTAGTGAACTATAGCAGACTTTATCTGTCACTGCTAGTGAACTATAGCAGACTTTATCTGTCACTGCTAGTGAACTATAGCAGACTTTATCTGTCACTGCTAGTGAACTGTAGCAGCATTTATCTGTCACTGCTAGCGCACTGTAGCAGCATTTATCTGTCACTGCTAGTGAACTGTAGCAACAACTTCCTTGTGAAATCACATTAATAAAATGACATGTTCTTTTTATGACATTTAATGCTAGAGGGGGCTTTTACCGATTGTCTCATGGATGTGCCGGTCCAGGCAGGTTTTCTATGTCTATAATCATTTCGTCATTGTGATCAGAAAGGTAAGCTGATCCTAACCTCGCCTACCTGAAAATCTTGATACATGTGACAACTCAAAATATTCTACCTAAGAAAAACAAATCATAGAAACAATGAGTCTTCATCAAACCAATTCTGCCCTATTGGTCAAAAAAGACAAAAAAAACAACATCTAACTGAAGTTTGAAGATAATTTAAATGCAGTTTGTAGCTCATCTTAATACAATGTGTTCACAAAAGATCAATGTGAAGGTCAAAACCAAGAATGTTAATCATGTTTGTACACACCACTTGTGAACAAATGTGAGTTTAAAGCTTGAAAGAAAAACCAAGCACATCAATACTCCTAATCTTTGCTCTAATGCAAGAAGTCCATGCAAGCATCTACACACATTGAAATAATACTGCTTATATATATACTGTATATTTCTTATTAGTCTTTGTCTATACATGTAATTGCTATTGTACATGTATAGTAGAATATCATCCCAGTTATATAACTAATAGAAAAAAATAAGGCAAATAAGAGCAACCCCACAATGGAATTTTAGAACAAAAAACCTTGGTTCCAGTTAGAAACCTTGGTTCCAGTTAGAAACCTTGGTCCCAGTTGGTGCCTTTTTGATACTTCCCAAATAGTAAGTTGTGGTCTATAAGTTGGCTCTACATTCTAAATTTGTATGGTTGCACAGACCAACATAGTAACAATGACATGATCTGTCCCTAACAGAAAGGAGCGTTGCACTTCAACACTGACTCAAAATATCCAAAAATACAAATAGATGCCAAAATAATCAACCATTTCAGATGATCTGGCAGGTAGTGTAGTCTCTAGGTCTTCTATTTCTACCTGCGAAAGAAGCAGTGTGCAGCGGACACCACCCAGCAGGAGGCCACCAGGGTCCCTGCGCAGAAGGTGTCTTCTCCTATGTAGATGGCTGCCATCCAGGGGTGGCTACCGGGCAGGGCAGTGGTACCCCCCAGGATGCGACCCTGGGGCCCTTTTACTATTTTCTTAGACTTCTTCCCACATGTGGGCTTCTTGGCTGGCTTGTCCTGCAAGGCTTGGTTGGTTTCAGCCAGCGTGTTGGATGGTGTTGGTAGCAGCTGTGGCACCGCGACCACTTTCTGCAAGGTTGCTGTGTGAGGGAAACAGGGAAGAAGACTACAGTTTACATTGACCATAGATACACAAGCTGCCATTCTAGCTACACTATCACCATGCCACCATGATTTGTAATACTACTAATAACTACTACTACTACTAACTACTACTACTAACTACTACACTACTACTACTACTAGGTACTACTACTACTAACTACTACTACTAATAATAATAATAACAGGTGCACTTTCTTTAAGTCTGCAAGGGAAGCTCAGCTTCCCCTAAAATGTCAAAAATGTAATGGTCAAATATGCACTATTGTGTTAACATTTTATTGAAAAAAAAAAGTATTACAACATGTTCATCTCGAAGACGAGTTCATTCAGAATACTGGAATGCCCCAGAACACATATTCCATAGCTTTCCATTAATTATATCAAAACATTCACGGTTAAGGTTAGACATGAGATTACTAACCAACGCAGTATCAGGGCATTTCGTGCTATAGTCACGCAGTTTTAATCTGTTGATTCATGTACATGGACACGATTTTCTTGTTTTTTTTTCGTGTCTCTCAGCACATTTGAAAACAAATGTATTTTAATTGGAAGCATCATGACGTAGCATTTCAGTAACTTAATATATTTGAGATGGGCTTAACAGCAAGGTTTCCTTCAGAGTGGTTAAGGTTAGGGTAAGGGCTTGGGTAAGGCTTATGGTTAATGTAATGATACAAAGTAAAAATCGCCATTCTGCATCACACTGCAATAGAGACAAAACACACACAAAGTGTCCGACTGGATTTGAACTCGCTAACCCAATTGGTCGATGAAACGCTACCAGGAACACCCAATGGGCGTTCTTGTGTCATAACTGGAACGCCCAAGCCGCAGCTGGACCCTACTCGTAGCATCACAGTGCATTTCCCTGTTGAAGCCTGGCGTCTATGGACTTCAATGGGGTTGCTTTGAGCAGTCTTTTTCAGTGCTTCGAAACAAGATGGTCATTGGATAAATGTTGTGATTATGTCCCACCCACAGATGCTCAGCGTCTCTGGGGATGAATGGAGGAGTGGGCTGGCCTGGACTCCGGGTATCTGCATGATGATTGGAGGGTCTGTTGAAAAACTGCATCTCCTTTTGATTGACAGCGATTTTACACTATAAAAGGTCGCTGAAGCTATTCGAGCTCAGTCCCATCGCAGATTTTGCAAGTGACAAAAAGAAAAGACAAAATGCTGCAACCTATTTCAACCTAGTTCTCATTAGTGGCAACAATTGGAGCTACATCTGCAGGTGTAGAACAGAGCTTCTCCTGTTTATAGCGGCTCAAGTTCTACACCCGTAAGACAATGGGCCAAGGCCGTTTAAGCAGCCTATCTCTGCTGGCCATTGAGAGGACACTGGTCAAGTCACTGGAAAAGATGCCTAGGTGGTACAACAGGGTCACAGAGCATTTTCTTGAAAAGGGATGTAGGGCAGAATTGACGTATAAATACATTTTTATGATGTAGGCCGAAAATGAGCTTCACCTCTTTGAAAGACCATCAGCTGCCACTGGCTCACATGGTTCATCTAACAGCATGTCATCATGTAGGCCGCCACTGACTAATAACTACTACTAGGACTACTAATAACTACTACTACTACTAACTACTACATACTACAAATTACTAACTACTAACTACTAACTACTAACTACTACTACTACTACTACTACTACTACTACTACTACCACTACCACTACTACCACTACTACTACTAATATTACGGTACTACTACTACTACTAATAATAATAATAATAATAATAATAATATTACTGCTACTACTAATAATAATAATAATATTATTACTACAGCTATTACCACTGCTACTATATTTCAGCGGCTACTAATGCTACATTATTTTTACAATTATTATAATAGGCCTTCTATTACACTATAAGCTATAATATTAGGCCTTCTAGTTAAACCTGCATTGTGTAACTTTTTTGAGAACCATAAATATGTGTGTATACATAGATATATATATATACACTCACCAAAAGGATTATTATGAACACCCGTTCAATGTCTCCTTAATACAATGATCTACTCAACCAATTCCATTGCAGTTGCTTCAATGCATTTAGGGGTGTGGTCCTGGTCAAGACAATCTCCTGAACTCCAAACTGAATGTCAGAATGGGAAAGAAAGGTGATTTAAGCAATTTTGAGCATGGCATGGTTGTTGGTGCCAGACGGGCCAGTCTGAGTATTTTACAATCTGCTCACTTACTGGGATTTTCACGCACAACCATCTCTAGGGTTTACAAAGAAAGGTGTGAAAAGGGAAAAACATCCAGTATGCGGCAGTCCTGTGGGTGAAAATGCCTTCTTGATGCTAGAGGTCAGAAAAGAATGGGCCAACTGCTTCAAGCTAAAAGAAGGGCAAATTTGACTGAAGTAACCGCTTGTTACAACCAAGGTATGCAGCAAAGCATTTGTGAAGCCACAACACGCACAACCTTGAGGCGAATGGGCAACAACAGCAAAAGACCCCACCGGGTACCACTCATCTCTACTACAAATAGGAAAAAGAGGCTACAATTTGCAAATGCACATCAAAATTGGACAGTTGAAGACTGGAAAAATGTTGCCTGGTCTGATGAGTCTCGATTTCTGTTGAAACATTCAGATGGTAGAGTCAGAATTTGGCGTAAACAAAATGAGAACATGGATACATCATGCCTTGTTACCACTGTGCAGGCTGGTGGTGGTGGTGTAATGGTTTGGGGTATGTTTTCATGGCACACTATAGGCCCCTTAGTGCCAATTGTGCATTGTTTAAATGCCACGGCCTACCTAAGCATTGTTTCTGACCATGTCCATCCCTTTATGGCCACCATGTACCCATCCTCTGATGGCTACTTCCAGCAGGATAATGCACCATGTCACAAAGCTCGAATCATTTCAAATTGGTTTCTTGAACATGACAATGAGTTCACTGTACTCAAATGGCCCCCATAGTCACCAGATCTCAACCTAATAGAGCATCTTTGGGATGTGGTGGAACGGGAGCTTTGTGCCCGTGATGTGCATCCCACAAATCTCCATCAACTGCAAGATGCTATCCTATCAATATGGGCCAACATTTCTAAAGAATGCTTTCAGCACCTTGTTGAATCAATGCCACTTAGAATTAAGGCAGTTCTGAAGGCGAAAGGGGGTCAAACACAGTATTAGTATGGTGTTCCTAATAATCATTTAGGTGAGTGTATATATATATAATATTACTTGTAAATGTATATATATATATAATTTAAAAAATATGCATAAAATTCAGGCTGACATGACAAATTAATGGAACGTTACATAGTGCAGCTTTAACTATGAATGAAGAAAAAATAAGATAAGCAGTGTACTCAGGGAACAGTTTTATATTGCAAGAAAAAAACATGCACTGTAACTGTCTGTTAGAAAATACCATATTGTAGTTGGTTGGTTCACAAAATTTGAATCAACTTTCATCATCATCAACATCTTTTCAATTTATTTTACATTTTACTCCCTAACAGCATGCTGCAATGTTTGGACTAAAAGACGGTAAATAATTTCATCCAAGACTGATAAGAATAAGTCTCTACCAGCGACTCATTTTCCCCTGGAAAGAAGAGCAACAACATGTAACTTTGCCATAGAAAGTATTGATCATAATCCCAATGACACATTGTCAGACATTCAGAATGGCATTCACCTTGCCATGCAACAATAAATATTCAATTAATTTTTATCAAAGCAGTTGGCCAAGGATTGTACTTTTTGTTCATACCAATTGAGAGCCAAGTTTTAGTCACTACTGAAACATTTGACATCATTGGACATTAATTAAAATCACTGGAACTCAACTTCCATATCATAGCTATCCCATTTCTATTAAGACAAAAATTGTCAGCATTTGTGATCATGGAACCTCCCCTGCTGGTACGTCGGGCATTCGTGTGTGTACTGCAGGTGCTGTACTGCGGCGTCTTGTTGCAAAATTAAACACAGAATGCCAGTTTCTGCGTTTGGCTCCTCATTTACACACATATCATAGACTATCCCACTTTCTTCGATGGAGTCTGCAGGAAACCCAGAGCTCTTTGGTGTTATGAGTATGCTACAAGAACATCATCAATTGCTGGAGAGACTCAGAGCATCCATGGACCGGGTGGTACAGAACAAAGTATCTACCCTTATCTCCTGCCTCACTGGAAGGGCCTTAGAATGTGCGAATGCCAACTGGAGGGACAACCACCTTGTCATTGACGAATACGAGGTGTTCACCCAATTGTTCTTGTCCGTGTCTGACCACCATCCTGAGGAACGAGACACTGGGGAACGCCTCTACCACCTGGGTCAAGGGACCAGATCTACGAGGCTGCAGGGTTTGGATGGAATGACAGATCTCTGATTGACCACTTCCGGTGCAGCTTGCGGGAGGTTGTTCAGCAGTAGTAGGCCTGCCATGACACCACACTGGGTTTTGACCTGCTGGTGGACATGACTATCCGGCTGAACTGCCTCCTGTATGCAAGAGGGCACACTGGAAGCTCATGGAGGTGGGCAAGACGGTGCTACGGAGTAAGAAGGGGGAACCTGGAAGGAGACTGGAGCTGTGTCCCTGTTGTGGCAGAAAGGGGAACTATGCGGCGACTTGCCACCTGCACCTTTCAGGTCCCAGGAGCGGCAGCACAGGCACACACGCACCAGGGCCCATACCTGTCCACGGTTTGGATAGCCGGTCATTAGGCTCAGGGTTAGTTGAACAGCGGACCATCCCCATTACTATGGAGTGTGTATCCAATCACACAGAAAGGTTATCTTTCTATCTGTCTCTTTCTTAGGACACCGCATTTCCTTGACCGGGGTGGAGATGTAGGTGGATCACATTCTCTCTGTGCGCAACTGGCTGACCCCAACCACGGTAAAAGCAGTGCAATGATTTCTTGGTATTGCCGAATATTATTGAAGGTTAATTCACGGGTTTGGCAAAGTTGCTGCTCCGATTGCATTCCTGCTGAAGGGTGAGCCGGCCAGGTTGCGGTGGACCCCTGAGGCGGACAGCGACTTCACCTCACTGAAGGTTCTCGTCCGCTCCTTTGTTGGCTCACCCTGACCCATCGTTACAATTCGTGGTTGAGGTGGATGCTTCGGAGAGTGGCATTGGGGCGGTGCTATCGCAACGGTCAGGTTCACCAGCGAAGCTCCGTCCTTCCACTTTCTACTCCAAGAAGCTGACACCCAACGAACGAAACTACACCACATTCCAAATTATTATGCAAATTATATTTTAGACTGATTTTCCTAAATAGTCGATGCAAATGACAGTCAGTATAATTTTCAAGTCAACATCCGTTAGGGTATGAGTAGAATTTCATTATACAAACCACCGAATGAAAACAGTATTATTTTTTAAAAACAGAAAACTCAAAATACACTGTTTCAAATTATTATGCACAACAGAGTTTCAAAACATTTTATAGAATGTAAAGAACTAATCTGTTGAATTTGCAGCATTAGGAGATCATATTTACTGAAATCAAAAGCTATTTCAATCAAACACATCTTAACAGGGCAAGTAACATGTTAACATAGGATCTTGTGAATTTATGGAGTTTCTGCTTGAATTTCTTTGCAGGATGTCAGAAAAGCCTCCCAGAGCTGCTGTTTTGATGCGAACTGCCTCTCACCCTCATAGATCTTTTGCTTGAGGATGCTCCAAAGGATCTCAACAGGTAGAGGTCAGGGAGGATGGGGGCCACACCTTGAGTTTCTCTCCTTTTATGCCCATAGCAGCCAATGACACAGAGGTATTCTTTGCAGCATGAGATGGTGCCTTGTCATGCATGAAGATGATTTTGCTACGGAAGGCATGGTACTTCTTTTTGTACCATGGATGAAAGTGGTAAGTCAAAAACTCTATATACTTTGCCGAGGTAATTTTCACACCTTCAGGAACCCAAAAGGGGCCTACCAGCTCTCTCTCCATGATTCCAGCCCAAAACATGACTCTGCCAAATCCTTGCTGACGTCGCAGCCTTATTGGGACATGGTGGCCATCCACCAACCATCCAATACTCCATCCATCTGGACCATCCAGGGTTGCACGGCACTCATCAGTAAACAAAACTGTTTGAAAATTATGTATTGCTAGGCCCACTGCAACCGTTTCTGCTTGTTAGCATTGGTTAGGGTTGGCCAAATAGTAGGTTTATGCACAACTGCAAGCCTCTGGAGGATCCTACACCTTGAGGTTTGCGGGAATCCATAGGCAACAGCAGCTTCAAATACCTGTTTTTTGATTTGTAAAGGCATTTTAGCAGCTGCTCTCTTAATCCAATGAATTTGACTGTCAGTAACCTTCCTCTGTAACATCCAGCCAGAGAGGGCTGGCCTTAACCACGGACTACGCATAGGACTCATTGACTCATATTGTATAGGTTTCTGTTTCAATTTTGAAAGCCTCTATGGCTCTGTGTCCTTCTATAGTGTCAGTTGTTTTGGGTGGTTTATTTAGTGGGTCTGGCTCCTTCTTTTGCTCAGTTGTTGGTTTGTCTCTGTAGTTTGATTTGCACACACCTGATGGACTAGCTGTTAATTAGCCTCTCTTTCATTTGTGTTCATGATATTGTTTGGGCTATATAGGTCCCTTGGAGTCATGTGGGTGTGTGCCTCATTGAATCGACTTATATCCTGACATGCCGTCTGTGTATTCCTAGGATCTGTACGTTACGAATTGTATTGTACTCCTTCGTGGTACCTTTCTTATTTTGCTTAAGTTTTGCCTTTATACTGAGGGTGAAGTCATCCTAGGCTTGATTTTTTTGTTTGTGCGTTATAATAAATTGTCTGAACACTACTTCCTGCGCTTGTCTCTTTCACTCCATGCAGAAACATGACAACGTCATTATGCCTTTAACTGCGCAAACCCATCTGTGCTCTGAATCAGCCACAAATCTTTTCACAGTACAATAATCAATCCTTTCGTGATATATCTAATGTTTTCATACCTTGTCCAAGGCATTGCACTATTGGATGCTTTTCCACAGCAGAGAGATCCTTTTTCTTTCCCATTTTGCTTGAAACCTGTGACCTGCTTAATAATGTGGAACATCCAGCCTGATTTCTCAGAAATCCGTGAAATGACCACGGAGTCTTAGCTTCAAATTCGTGGCAGTTTCACGGAATGGCAGAAAATTCTGTGAAATGAACACGGACCAAAATCCGTGGCAGTTTCACAGAAAAGTCTGCGATGGGCACACAGTGAGACCTTGCTGTTAACTTGATCTTAGCCTTACCCAAACCCTTACCCTAACCTTAACCACTCAGAAACCTTGCTGTAAATTCACTTTAAGCCTTACCCAAACCCCTAACCTAACCTTAACCAGTCAGAAACCATGCTGTTAACTCCATGTCAAATGTATTATTTCATAATGTATTGTTTGTAACCATGGTGACAGTGAGGAAAAAAGGATAAAAATTGACATTTGCAACACGTCTGCATCGCGCTGGAATAGAAAAAAAACACATGCAAAGTGTCTGCTTGGATTCGAACTCGCAATCTCAGGTATGCGAGTCGCATGTGTATATGCCCGCCCACCAACCCCAGCCTGCCAACTTGCAAAATCTACACTATTTACACTCTGCTACATCATCATGCAATTCTGTAAGACTGGCACGGATTTTTAAGTTAAGGATCCGTGACAGTTTCACAAAATTTTCTGCCATTCCGTGAAACTGCCATGGATTTTGAAGTTAAGGGTTCGCGGTAATTTCACAGAATTCTGAGAGATCACATCGGGAACATCCTTCTTAAGTAGTTTTCCTTTAATTGCGTTCACCTGGCAAACTAATTATCACAGGTGTCTGAGATTGATTTCAGCGATCCAAAGAGCCCGGAGACAGAATACCATCCAAGAGTTTGATTGAAAAACAAAATATTTAAAGTTTATGACACTTAATTCCAATTTGCTAAATAATTTAGAATGTGGTGTATATGGACTTAGTAATATACAGTGCACGCATCTATACTCCTGTGTGTGTACTTCGAGTGCTATACTGTGGCATCTTGTTACTAAATTACACCCAGAATGGCAGTTCCAGCATTTGGCTCCTAATTTACGCACACATCACAAAAAGTGTATTCAAACAGTAAGTCACCTATTATTTTTACTTTTAAAACTTTACCTGTATCATGTTTAACATTCTCTCCTGAGTGGCATTGGAGGAAAATCAAGTGCCTTATAATTCCATAAATTGTATTTTAATCAGTCATCAGGACATCATTTTTATTATTATTAGAAACTGATGAGCATATTTTAATTACTTATGCAGAGTGCTTTGCAATTTCCCGAGTGCTTTCAATTTGCAGAGGCGTAGTGTCATGGGTTGGGTCATTACATTTTGACAGCAGAGTACGTCAGCGTTCTAGGGAATATAAAGAGACAATTTTATTCCACTTACATGAAATGCAACTGCTGGTTCAGTAAAAAAAAATGTCAACCTCTAGATAACTCATAATAATACAGTCATGGTTTTAATGAAGCACAAACTGAAAGCTGCTAAATGCATATTTCACCCTTGATAAGACAAAGCCACTCATGGATCAGTGAGACTTACAGAGCTCTATAATTCGGTTCATTGGAAACATTTTTGTTCATTGGAGATATTAAACTAAAATCTATTTTATACAGTAAGCTTCAGATATAATGAATGTGTTCTTAAAATTGAGCATGTTAACAATATTTTTCTTAGGAGACCATTTCTTTAATAAAAAATGTTAAGTTCAGTGGAAAATTGTAATCAATCACGCATTGTGAAAACCTATGATTTTGTAACCCCATGGGAGCGTTTCCCCAAAGCCCACCCATTACAGAACTACTTCACTGGGAACATAATTTACGCCAAGTATGAATAACTCTGATTGGATTTAAAGAAACCGAGACAATCAAGAGCGTGAGGCTTCCAGATCACACAGTTAAGCAATGAAGCTTAATTTTAGATGGATCTTGTGAAAACAGAACCAGGAAACTCAGCTGTTTTGCACTTTTTCAGATAAGCAAGAATCTGGTACATCTCCTGCTATGGAAAATAATGCCGGCTCAAATTTCCTGGCCTATCAGGAGGAAGAGCAGATTTGCTCAGAGCAAACGAACATGAAGTGCTTAATGCGTGACTATCTCCTGGATACGAAGTTGCTCTGGATAACAGCGTCTGCAGATTTTTTTGAATATTTTGGGTATTTCTTTTATTGACACCCCAGTAGGAATCAGAGGAATACTGGCATGTAGAGGGACACAGCTAGGAAGGGCAGAGACAGGCGGCCGATTCGGTTCTCAAACCCCCATCACCAGGAGTCATGTGCTCTCCAGAGTCGGGAGCTTATTTATCACAAAGAGATTGAAGTCTCTCAAACCTAAAGCAGAAGTTATATTGAGTCTGTGTTGTAACAAGAACAAGTCTGCACACTTTTGAATGGTGTCAGTGTGTTGCTGACAGGACCTTTACCTGAAAGGTCAATTTTGTCAGTTATATATGAACTTATTAATATATTTACTCTACAATTATATTAAATATGACATCTCATTGTTACTAATTGTCACGATGTGTATTGTGTAGTGAAAGAGGGAGACGGAACAGGGATGGTGGTTTGCAGTTTTAATAATCAACAACACTTTGTGGTTCCAAACTTCTCACTTAGGATGGTATACACATAGAGGATGCACTACGAAGTTACATATACACAATACACTCACCTAAAGGATTATTAGGAACACCATACTAATACTGTGTTTGACCCCCTTTCACCTTCAGAACTGCCTTAATTCTACGTGGCATTGATTCAACAAGGTGCTGAAAGCATTCTTTAGAAATGTTGGCCCATATTTATAGGATAGCATCTTGCAGTTGATGGAGATTTGTGGGATGCACATCCAGGGCACGAAGCTCCCGTTCCACCACATCCCAAAGATGCTCTATTGGGTAGAGATCTGGTGACTGTGGGGGCCAATGTAGTACAGTGAACTCATTGTCATGTTCAAGAAACCACTTTGAAATGATTCGAGCTTTGTGACATGGTGCATTATCCTGCTGGGAGTAGCCGTCAGAGGATGGGTACATGGTGGCCATAAAGGGATGGACATGGTCAGAAACAATGCTCAGGTAGGCTGTGGCATTTAAACGATGCCCAATTGGCACTAAGGGGCCTAAAGTGTGCCAAGAAAACATCCCCCACACCATTACACCACAACCACCAGCCTGCACAGTGGTAACAAGACATGATGGATCCATGTTCTCATTCTGTCTACGCCAAATTCTCACTCTACGATCCGAATGTCTCAACAGAAATCGAGACTCATCAGACCAGGCAACATTTTTCCAGTCTTCAACTGTCCAATTTTGGTGAGCTCTTGCAAATTGTAATCTCTTTTTCCTATTTGTAGTGGAGATGAGTGGTACCCGGTGGGGTCTTCTGCTGTTGTAGCCCATCCGCCTCAAGGTTGTGTGTGTTGTGGCTTTACAAATGCTTTGCTGCGTACCTCGGTTGTAACGAGTGGTTATTTCAGTCAAAGTTGCTCTTCTATCAGCTTGAAGCAGTCGGCCCATTCTCCTCTGACTTCTAGAATCAAAAAGGCATTTCCGCCCACAGGACTGCCAAATACTGGATGTTTTTCCCTTTTCACACCATTCTTTGTAAACCCTAGAAATGGTTGTGCGTGATAATCCCAGTAATGAGCAGATTGTGAAATACTCAGACTGGCCCGTCTGGCACCAACAATCATGCCACGCTCAAAATTGCTTAAATAACCTTTCTTTCCCATTCTGACATTCAGTTTGGAGTTCAGGAGATTGTCTTGACCAGGACCACACCCCTAAAGGCATTGAAGCAACTGCCATGTGATTGGTTGAGTAGATAATTGCATTAATGAGAAATTGAATGGGTGGTCCTAATAAACCTTTAGGTGAGTATATACTCAAGCTTTTACCGCGGTGTGGACGCGGAATAATATATATATATATATATATATATATATATATATAACTTGTACACTATCTACAACAATACATGGCAAGATCTACTTACAACGCTATTTACGTGGCGATGACACGAGGTAGAAAGTCCATAGAAGAAGCATGTCTGGAGAACTCACTAAATAAACAAAAGCAACAGACTATCATCAATGCCCGACACATCTCTCTAGTTTGGCCAGCGTAACATATACAAAAAGCAAACTAACTAATTGATCATGGCTGAACGCAATCATGAATCAGATCTACAAGACACTAGCCTAACCTAACCCTCTCCTAGCAATAGCCAAACTAGAGAGAGGTGTCACACAAACTTAAAGGGACATACACAAGAAAACAAAACTACATGCAATGCACTGATAAAACGAAAATACACAATAAACATGAATTAAACTAATATATATCTAAGGAGTCCTTTCTCAGTCTCTGTTTATGCCAGCCCTCACTGGCCTGGGCGGTACACTAATACTATATTTAAAAATACATATTTTAGTGATTTACCACTTTGTCTTTAGGCAGAAACTTAAAATACAGCTACTTTTAACCTTTTTTTTTGCTGGCTGAAGCTTTGTTCAGGCTTTTGCACACTGGGCCGTTGTTGTGGTGATACAAAGTGCCTAGGCCTACAGCTTGATCTGTACCAATACTAAAACAGATTCACATGATCTCACTGCAACTGTCAACTCTACAGTGCAACACTTCATCATTCTTTACTTATACATTCATAGGCGCCGGAAGGGTACAGCAGATGCTCCTGATAAAATGTTAATACAAACGATATAGAATAAGGGCATCTACCGTCTTATCTAAAAGACATAAATTCATTCAGAATACTAAATTAGATTAGGCCTCTAATTCTGCCAGAGAGGATTAGTATCTTTTTTAATCAAATTCAATAAACTAGATGGGAATTGTTTCAGGCTCAGTAAACCCGTTAGTGAACAGCATGTGTCCAAGCAAGTCTTTCACAGTCTTTTAAAACCTCTTAATAATCCGGCCCTGAAATGAAATTTCCGCCTAGAAAACGTACCCAAATTTAACCTCTTTAACCTCTTTATATTGGACCTCCTATGTAAGGAGATACATATGTTTGATATTTTTTAAAGGAAAGACTTTGTCATTTGTGGATATGTAAAAATAATTTAGAATAAGTGTGCACAGTGAATCTGGCATTACCTGAAAGAATGAAAATACATACATGTTTTTTTTCTACATCTGTCAAATACTAATAAAAAGCCAAATATTCAAACTGGGGTCTGGAAACACTTCTAATCATGTCCACCTGGGGAGGAAATCATATGCCTAAAATCTTTGAATGATAGAGTCAACAGCCAATGAGCTATAGGCTATCTTGTATGAGGACTTGTCCCCTCACGATTGTGCCCAAATCACCCAAGTCTCCAAATTAATAATTTTCATATAAATAACTATAAAAACATGACATGGTTACAGAAAAGGTTTGTTTTCTTACAAAACACACATTTTCATACAAATGACATGTTACGGTTTACAAAAAAGTTTTTATTCTTACAATACATACCTCAAGCGTAATAACCGGAACTAAGTTATAACCGGAAACAAGATTCTGGTTACGCACGCCTGTAGTTTTTGATCTGTGTTGCTCATAAGGATCAACCCAAAATGACTGAATAGCTCATTGGCTGTCTACCTAGGCTGAATTCCGAAGATTCAGGACATGATTTGATGGATTTACTGTCAGTCAAGTGAGAACTGCTCTGGCGAATCAGCGCGCCCTTGCTATGAGTACGCACAGACATATCGTCATGTATTTTTGCCTTCCCCAAAGTTAGAATGATGAATCAGCTGTCAGCGAACATCTACATAGCCTGGGGATCTGGAATCTGATAGAATTCAGCAGCTAAACTGTTTTGAAGGTTGAAAGTCCAGAAATATTTGGGTGACGGTTTGTAAACTAAGCGGTTTGTGCTCAAACCCAAATCTCTCCACAGTACGATGATCACACTTAAGTTTTCGTGAAATATCTAATGTTTTCATACCTTGTCCAAGGCATTGCAGTATTTCACGCTTTTCTGCAGCAGAGAGATCCTTTTTCTTTCCCATATTGCTTGAAACCTGTGGCCTGCTTAAT
Organism: Umbra pygmaea; assembly: GCA_016801145.1. NCBI lineage: Eukaryota > Metazoa > Chordata > Actinopteri > Esociformes > Umbridae > Umbra > Umbra pygmaea. The sequence goes on along the minus strand of JACXGM010000462.1, from coordinate 43,172 downwards.
AATGTGGAACATCCTTCTTAAGTAGTTTTCCTTTAATTGTTCTCACCTGGCAAACTAATTATCACAGGTGTCTGAGATTGATTTCAGTGATCCAAAAAGCCAGGAGACACAAAACAATCCATGAGTTTGATTGAAAAACTAAATATTTAATGACACTTAATTCAATTCGCATAATAATTTGGAACACGGTGTATAAGGTAGTAAAAAGATCCTTCAAAATTTCGTAGAATTGCATGAGATGCATTCATAAAATGCAACAATTTCCCTGGACTCTCAAAGCTAAAAAAGCCCCATGCATAAAACCACTGCACGATGCACTATGCTCTATGCCACTATTTAAATGAGATTACATACAGTAAATGCAATAATTTACTGTAACATTTCAGGCTGTTTTAATGGCATGATGTAAAAAATCGTACAAAACAAGACATTTGCGGAGTCTTGTATGTTTAGGAAATGTAAAAGCAGTCATTTACCTAACCTTAAGCTCACTAACCTATAAAGTTATGCCTGAACTAAAAGTTCCCCAAATACTTTAAATTGTATCCGATTGGTCTATTCTTGGAAAATGTTCTGTTAGAAAAGCAATTCAATATGGACGAAAGTTACGTAACTTTGTCTACGTAATGCATAAAAATTTCCATTACGTACGGTTACACACATATTACCATAAGAACAGGTAGAACATTTATGTTCGGGTACCTTCAAGAACCAACCAGGTCTCCCACTTCAAATACTATTTTTTGTGTTTCCGTACTTTCTGATATACAAGTTATGCATCACACATGGCTTGCACTCAAGAACACTTAAAGAGGCTTGCAGTGTGCTCACACTGGTGAAGATGAAAGTTCCAGTGTAGCTGCAGAAAAGCCAATCACATTTCAGACTTGTGTTACATTGAGACATGAGACAAAAAGGAATGTCCTAGTGTTCCCAGGAGATGGCTCCATCAGTGAGGGTGTAGCATGGCCTCTTGTCCCCATCAGGGTTTCTGTACAGTGGATATGTTTTGCTGCATGACAAACATATCATTAGCCCAACTTAGACAGACAAACAGCATGCGAGAATACAGTGCAACGGTGAATAATTCCAAGGGGTGAAACCTCATGATAATGAGGAATCATGCCAAGGTGCTATTGGTTTTTGTTTTACTCACCAGTAGACACCAATAAAAACAATGTTTGTGTTCAAGTTTGTTTATGATCCTTGTCTAATGTCAATACATGAAGGAACCAGAAGTCTCAACAAAGGTAGTAAACCTGACACATTGGTCCCAATAAGGCCAATCCCCACAACAACAAAGAATTATTAGATGTTAGGTTTAGGGTAGATAAGGGCATAGAGTAAACATTAGCTCTGGTAACTTCTAGAAAATAATGTGTGAATCTCATTTGTGAATCTGTCGATTTAAAACACATGTTCCATGGGCAGAACCATTTATCTCCAAACTAAATATGTCTTCTGTTAAATGTATTGGCTGATTCCACACGGTCACCAGGAATTCCCACACTACACGTGACAAGCTTTTTGGTTACTCAATTGTTCTTTGTTTGTATACACAAGATGAAATGTATGCTCCCCTTTTAAATAGCTAAACTAGCATGAAATTCTAATCTGTAATTATAATTATAAAATATATTTCTATGGAGTAGCTTAACAATGTAAAGGTCAATGTTTACAATGTAGCGATTGAACTAATTTTACATTAGTTTAGATTGTAACTTGGCATGCCCAATTTATGTCACAGTGTTTAGTTTGAAGCTAGTCGTCATCTAGTTTTGCACGATTGCTTACTACTCTGCACAATGACTGCAGTCTTTAGACTCGGCTAACTGTCTGTGCCATTCTTTTTCTTCTCCTCCTACACACCTCTCTCTGTGGTATCTCCTTCCTACTATTCTTTAAGAAAAATATAAAAACTCCATCCAAAAATATATCTTTACAAAGAGCAAACAGATGCAAAGTGCCAAGGAATACCATCCCAAAAAGGAAGAGCAATGAAAAGAGCCAGAGGGAACCCTGGATGTATCGGGCAGGAAGGCAGTATCCCCACCAGGCGTAGACAGGTGAAAGTTACTGGTCTGTTAGTGTTGTGATTAGGGCATGGACTGAGACTACTGTTTGGGTAGCCAGGTTGGTAGTGAATGAACACTTACTTATAAATGAATAAAAATACAATGTAGTGCTGCACATGTCGTACAGACCTGCAGTAGGCATGTTCCCCCAAGGCCCTAAGGGGGGCGCTCTCCACAGTGCCTAAGTGGAGTTCATTATGCAACAGGTCAAAAGTTCCAAAGGCAGACAGCCAGTACCAGAGATGGTGGTGTTATAGAACTCTGCCTCCGGAGCTGAACAAGAGATGTGAGGTATGAGACTTCCTGTGTTATTGAGTGTGTGTGTGCGCTTCTGTGAGCTTGTGTCGGTTTGATTTACGTTTATAGTCTCCAGTGTAGCCAGAGAGCAATATTATCATAATAATAGTAGTCTATCCTATTATACGACCTCTCGCTCAAACCAGTAATGCTAAGCAAAAGCTATGCTACGCTAGGCTAAGCTATGTGGCTTTGTTAGCATGTAGCAGTTGGACTCACCAATAGTACAGTAGGGTCCACTGTAGCCAGACCTGCAGGCACACACCTCCTCTGTGGTGGCAGTGATGAGTCGGCACGTACCATCGTTCTCACAGGGGTTCTCACTGCAGACTAAGAACAGTTACACACTATCTCAGGTTCAGTGATGAGTCGGCACGTACCATCGTTCTCACAGGGGTTCTCACTGCAGACTAAGAACAGTTACACACCATCTCAGGTTTTAAATATACTGACAAGCAACAGGTAGGTTTCCCAACCACCTCTATCGTGCCTAAAACCATTGCGTGACAAACACTGTTGCAGGTCTCGCATCAGTGCCTTCAGGGTGTGTCATCTCACCAAATCCACATGAACGAGATGTACATTCTAGATAGCGCTTACATTTACAATTGCAAAAGGAGAGTGAAAGAAAAGTAACAAATCAGTGTTATTGTTTTTGTTCAATTGTGGTCCGGGTACTTTAGATGGTCCATGATTATTTGTTTATTTAGTTTTTTGATTATTATTGTTCTTTTAAATATATATTTGTGGGTTCGAGCAGGCTTTTATAACTTTGTTCAGAGATCCAGCAAGAGGCAGCACTAATTGGCACAGTGCTCCCCGGGATAAGGTAGTAGATACCTTGCTACATTGCTCTCCAGCAAGTCCTTGTGTGCAGATCAGGCACCTGTGAGTTCAGTACGGAAGTTTAGTTGGTGAATGAGTAATCCTTCCACATGTGTGTTGATTAAAGTCTCCCATATTGAACGAGCATTGTGTCATGTAATGGACAGTTGGCCGTTCCGCACTTGTGGAGTAGTTGCTGAAAAGGTGAAGTCAGGGGGAATTGGACATGACCAATTAAGGGGCGAGGAAAATCGGGGGGGTTACATTTAATAAAGAATCAACGCTGGTATTAGTGTGTTGCTATAATTATGACAATTCTCTTTTACAATAATAGGCATGTATCTATTTGTCAAATAGTTTTAACAATTATCTGAACTGCAATATGCATTATGCAAAAAATAAATGTTGGGGCTACAGGGTTCAACATTAACGATGGCCCGATGGCCTGGGGCCAGTAAGAACTAACATTGGGCCAGTAAACAAAGATAGTCACTTGCCCGTTTGGGCCAGTGCTCAATTTTGCCATTTAAATGAATAGTCTCGTATTAAAACGTTTGTCCGTAATATTTGTCGCTCCCCTGATTTATTTTTGCTTATCTCAAGTTAAAATCTATATCTGTCATGTGCGGTTTCTTCTCCCTCCTCCTCTGCTAGCCAAAAGTGTCGGCCCAGATCCGGCCCGCATCTGGGCAGATGCGGGCCGGATCTGGGCCGACACTTCCGGCTAGCTTGGTCGGTTTGGCAATCCCGGGGTCGTCTTTTTGACCAATAATATTTGAATGCTTGTCTGTTTTAACCAATCAAAATGTTGTATGCATAGTGCAGGACCCAAACGAATGTGATCCTTTAATCGAAAGAATCGTTTTTGTTGGTTGAAAATTAACGTATTGAGCACTGACACCGTTATTAAATTATTATACTATGGACATTTGCTAAATATAGGTGTTTTTGGTAAAATAGTTTTAATACTTCCAATCTTTTTAGGAATCAAACAAGGGCAAATAAACAAATCAGATTTGACTCTGTTTTTTCAAAGCTTAATGAAGCAGCCAATCAGAGGCTTTCTTATTAGATCACCTTCCCACGCCAAATGATGCAGCCAGCTCGTGGCAATATATGTTGTCATTGATTACGGAACAATTACGAACATTAAATATGTCTCTTGAATAAATATACTTTGCCATCGCTAAAGTCCTTACAAATAGCTTTCATGACATGATTGCAGACAAGTTTTGCACTTCTCAACAACCTTATGAATTTAACATATACTTTAATGAGTCGGACTCGAAGGTGCAAAACAGATAAATACAGTCAGTCTATTTTTGAAAGATCACATGGGAAGCAATCACCCAGTGACGGAAGGACTCACCTCCTGGGATCTGACTGTAGATAGCTAAGCCACAAACTTGAATGGATGGACAAAACTACAGTGTTTGGCCATAGACAACACCTGGCAATAGGTATGTAGATGTAAACAAGATGAAAAGTTATTTATCATGACAGTTATTAAGAAAAAATGTTGTATTATTAGCATGAATACAATTCAGATGCAGTTATTGTGCAAACTAATATAATTAAATGTAACAGTGCTAATTTTGGCAGCATTTCAGTAATTTTAGTTTTTTACAGGATAACTCTGGACAACAGGTCTTTGGTGGTTGGACAAGGTGATCTGAATGTGCTCATGATGGAAATATTATTTTGCCTAAATAAGACTATTCTATGTTGCTAAATTAAAATAATCTTAAATACAATTGTTATATATAATACTACAAAATCCTTTCAATTCCATGAAAAAGTTATTTAAATAATTTTGATACACTTGTATATTATTCTACATAGTTAAAAAATTATTATTATTTCCCTTATCATTTCAATACCATTAGAAATATCAAATTATAGTTGGGGTCCAGGTGGCGTAGTGGGGTATGTCGCTGCGTTGCAGGACAGTCTACTTAATGATGGTCATGGGTTCGAGCCTGACCATGGGTTCTCTGACTTTTCCCGGGCCTCCTGCATGAGGCAGCGCAAAATTAGCATAGCGCTGCCCTGGATTTGGGTTAAATAAATCAGATTATCGCTCTCCAGTGACTCCTTGTGTTCAAATTGGGCACCTATAAATTAAATCGTGGAAGTATAGTCAGTAAACGTAATCATCCCTTGCATGATCAGACTGAAAGCTTCCATGTTGGGTGAACAGCAACAGTGCGAAAATAAATCGGCGGCGTGGGCGACATATGTTTGGATGAACAGGTTTTTATTTATTTTTTCCTCATTTAATTTGGGCCAGTAATAAATCAGTCCGGGCCAGTAAATTTTAGACCAACTGGCCCAAAAGGGCCAGTGAGAAAAAAAGTTAACTTTGGACCCTGGACTACGTGAACAGTGGTCCTTTGAATGGGGCGGTCACCGGTCGGGAAACGCAGGTATACATTTGACGTGTAGTGTTTCAAGTAGCCTTGAGGGGGCAGTGTGAGTGGATAATAAGCCTAGGAATAGGGGGAGGAATGCACAAGTCCCCCTGTACAAAACTAGATGAGCAAGAGAGTCTGCAATGAACAGGCAGCAACAAACCTCGTAAAAATCCTTAGTACCATTACAAAACATTTTGTCCCAAGGGCTCTCCTAAGTGTCTTTCTCTTCTGTCAGAGCAGATCTTTTAAATGCCCATAAAACATCCCCAATTGAGATTTAAGCACCTTTAGCAACATTTGGGCGTATTCCACCAAATGTTCCTGAGTCAGGGTGAGTCATACAATCTATCTTTTCATCTAGACCTACATCAAGGCTGATTGAGGATACAACCATGGAGGATACAATCAAATAGAAGGCCGACCCTGCCTTTTTGGGTCTTTGTAGGAACGAAGGTGAAATAATGTGTCTGTTATCTGGAAGGTTTCTCTCATTTTTTGAGGGGCCTCAAAGGAGAGTGAGATTTCAGATTAGTCACAAGGCCAGATGGCCGCGCTGAACAGTCCAAAACTATTAAACGTCAATTTCAAAATTTTACACCAGATAACTGAACTATGGATTACCGTTTTTCATTAAACAGCCAATATACACTTTTAACAAGTTTTAGACACAATTCAATAAAAATCTATAGAAGTAACTGTGGCGTGTGAGAATGTTAAAACAAATTAATATACTTTATGTTGTATATGTTGTAATACACATATTATCCAAATCAACTGGAATCAAGTTTATAGTAAACTTCATGTTCCCTCAAGGTGTTTAGTCCATTTGAAAAAAACGAAAACCTGTCTACATGCCTAATTAGATTTTAGGGGCCCCCCGGGTAAGCATTCCCCTGGAAGTCTCAAGTTCCACTCTCATTTTTAACAAAAGACGTCAGGGCACAGAGGGATGAAAGCTAAAGCAACAAAAGATGAAAGGAAGCATACCAGTATAGCGGACTCTCTCACAGGTGATCTTTCCATCGACACATGTACACCTCTCCACGTTGCGCAGGTAGATCCTTCCCCAGGATTCTCCGATGTCATAGTATCTCAGGTGTACGCTTTCAAAGCACTTCCCTGACACAAGGGGAGAACAGTGGATTGAAAGGTTGTTTTGTGTGAAATGTGAGCAGATGAAGAAAGGAAAAGGTTACTATAGTGTTATGCCATAATCTTTTGTGGTCAGTGTCTGGCACTTTGAATAGCAAAATACGGGTCGATGCACTGAAGTTATTTTTCAAAAAGGTATTCACCTTCCTTACCACACCCAGACTTGGAAAAATACTTCTGAATTTAGACTAAACCCTAGGATGAATGTGAGAAACTGCTTCGGTTTCATAGAACCAGTTTTGAAGTACATAGGGCTGAAGATGGAATTTTACATACACTCAGGTTGAAGTCATTAAAACTCATTTGTCAACCACTCCACAGATGTCTTGTGAACAAACTAAAGTTTTGGCAAGTTTGTTAGGTTTGTTTACATACACTAAGTTGACTATGCCATTAAAGTCCATTCCAGAAAATTATGTCATGGCTTTAGGAGCTTCTGATAGGCTAATTGACATTATTTGAATCATTTGGAGGTAGACTTGTGGATTTATTTCAAGGCCTACCTTCAAACTCACTGCCTCTTTGCTTGACATCATGGGGAAATCAAAAGAAATCAGAAAATAATCTTCAAAAAAATTGTAAACCTCCACAAGTCTAGTTCATCTTTGGGAGCAATTTCCAAATGTCTGAATGTACCATGTTCATCTGCACAACTAATCGTATGCAATGGGACCACACAGCCATCATACCGCTCAAGGAGGAGATGAATTCTGTCTCCTAGAGATTACTGTACCTTGGTGCAAAAAGTGCAAATCAAACCATAAACAACAGCAAAGCACCCTGTGAAGATGCTGGAGGAAACACGTACAAATGTATATATACACAGTAAAACAAGTCCTATATAGACATAACCTGAAAGAACATAGTTTGCAACTGCTCATGGGAACAAAGACCAAACATTTTGGAGAAATGTCCTCTGGTCTGATGAAACAAAAATGGAAATGTTTGGCCATAATGACCATTGTTATGTTTGGAGGAAAAACCATGAAGACCAAGGGTGGCAGCATCATGTTGTGGGGGTGCTTTGCTGCAGGATGGACTGGTGCACTTTACAAAATAGAAAGCATAATGAGATAGGAAAATGATGTGGATATATTGAAGAAACATCTCAAGACATCAGTCAGGAAGTTGAAGCTTGGTCACAACTGGGTTTTCCAAATGGACAGTGACCCCAAGCATACTTCCAATGTTGTGGCAAAATGGATAACGAAAACAAATCAAGGTATTGGAGTGGCCATCACAAAGCCCTGACCTCAATCCTATGGAAAATCTGTGAGCAGAACTGAAAAGGCATGTGTGAGCAATAGGGACAACGCGTCAACGTCATCGATGACGTTGATGCAAAAAAATATGTTGACACAAAATATGCGCGTCGATTCTTCAGACCCAAAACAAAGACAGTGGTGCCGGAGAGTAATAGCAACACGAGTGGCTCCACAGACTTTCTTTAGTGCAACACACTCGTTCCTCTAAAGTATGGGAATTCTTTAATTTAAAAGGAAACAAATCTGTGACATCCCAAGTAAAAAAAAAGTATATTTAAATTATACTCCAGTATTATACTTCTAGTATACTTATGGTTAACCATAAGTATGTATTCAATGTATTTAAGTATATTTGAAGTATACTTTCAAAATATACATACCAAAATAATATATTAGAAGTATATTTAGGATAAATAAAATACATTTCAAGTACATTTAAATATAC
>JACXGM010000462.1:6419-34599 GCA_016801145.1 Umbra pygmaea | reverse complement strand
GTTGTCTTTGCAAAATGGAGAAGGCCTTCCATTCTAACATCACGGCAATGCACCAGCACCTGTCGGTTGCACCAACTGGACGTATATAGGTCGTACTCGTAACTGTATGTCAGACCTAAAATGCTCTTTACGTCGGACTTATATATTTATACTTGTTGCACCAGCTGGACGTAAGCCCTCAATGAGCTATGCCTGGTCGTAGATTCGAAGCCTAGCAGGCGCAGGGTGGCGATTTATATAAATTGTTTAAAATGTCCTGACTGATTGCATTTCTAACTGATTGCATTAAGATTTAGCTGTAATTTCTTTGGAGAAAGACCGTTTTGTACAATCGAAAATGCAGGGCACATTGTTAACATTTGCAGCAACCACAAATCGTACTAATAACTATGAATTAACAGCTGATTGAATGGGCAATTATCAGGTTTAAACAAGCGTTTTAGATTAGTAAACGTCAAAGGGTAACCTATTACCTTTATCAATTAAATGCCTGGAAATAGCCAAAGTGTTTTTTGTCAAAACTGAAGTAACGTTACTGTACGTTACAAACAAATCTTGATCAGCCACTTTCAGCTGTTCGATCTATCTTAAAATGTAAAACAATATGTTTTCCATCACAACAGTATTGAATAGTAATGCTTGTTAAGACTGACACTTCACTGCCATTCCTCATACTAAATGGTGAATATATTTTCTGTTATCTTTCTCCAGTTAGGACGATGCAAATTGCTTTGTCTATCTAAAGTCCATTTGTCATGCCGTAGTGCACAGTACACGCACGCATTCTTTGGCTTTGTATTCGTAAACGGGATTTATTATTTTAATGCTCTTGCAGGCACATCGAATTTAGGGATCAATTACTTAAAAAATAATATATTTTTAACCATACAAACCAATAAAATGCAAGTATTTTAATGGTAGCTTCTCTTTTCTTTTACAATATGTGGGTCATGAGGCGAAACGGTTGCCAGGGGGCAACTTTGGAACGTTTAAAACTGTCTTTGTCCATTTTATGTAGTTGGATTAATTACGGAAATAACACTGCCTAGCAACTATATCACTAAGAATATTCTGATCTCACGGCATTACTTACACTGGACTTAGCTACGACTATTCTTATTTTTATTTGGTGCAACACGAGTAACTCCCCACCCCCCCACTCTATGATGGAGTAGGCTATAATACGTTGTCGACATCTAAAGTTTTATGCTACAGTGTAATTAATTACTATGTGTAATATAGTCTCAAGATGTGAAATGAGATGCTTATGCAACCTAAGTCAACAAACGGTTGTAACGTTATGTCTTCATTGATTGTCGTCGATGGGACAGTGAGCAGTTACATGCCAGGACTATTCCTTTTTTAAATGGAATATTGGCGCCCTTAATAGTCCTGGCATGTAACTGTGTATTCACTGTCATGCCGTGACTGCGCAAGTGACGTTTATGTTACACACATAGGATTTAATTAGCCTACTTGTTGATATTTAATCAAAGGGCATAGCCTGGGCTGAGGTGGATACATAGAAAAATCTTTATTGTGTTTCTTTGCTGTTGGTTTATTATATTACATGTATAAATTGCTGTTATTAGTCAATTAATAGGGGGATAATCGATAATCGAATCGAAATCGAATCGGACTGAAATAACGAATCGTTAGATTAATCGATGCATCGAAAAAATAATAGCTAGATTAATCGTTTAAAAAATAATTGTTTATCCCAGCCCTAGTGAGCAACAGTGTTGGGTAAAGTTACTTTTCTAGTTACTTTTTAGTTACTTGTTGATTTCACAAGTTTTGGGACGTCCCTAATTAAGAAAAAATCATCAGGTAAATGGTGTTCATATCTTAACAGTGACCTATAAAACAAATAGAAAGAGTAAAGAAAATATCAATCATGGTCACCAGTAAGATATGAAATCCATTTACCTGATCATTTTGTCTTAATTAATAGGGACTTTCCAAAACTTGTGAACTCAAGAAGTAACTAAAAAATAACTAGAAAAATAACTTTACCCAACACGGGTGAGCAAGAAGGCCTACAAACCTGACTCAGGCCCCATCCACACATACATGGGTATTTTTAAAACCGCAGTTTTTTGAATGCGGTTATGCCATTCATTAACATAAACCGCTGTATCAGGTCACTGAAATCAAGCTTTTTTGAAAACTCTGGCCAGGGTGAAGTTTGTTAGAAACTCCGCTTACAGTGTTGTCGTGTGGACGGTGAAACCAAAGATTTTGGCACGTGACGTCAGAGTGTGCGCTGTTATCTCTGTTTTATGTCAGATTGTGTGCCACTATCTCCATTGTGTACATAAGGAGAGTTTGTGGAAAAAGAAAAAAAAAAGAAAAAAGAAAGTCAAATAATTAAACAGAGTCTGTGTACGAAAAGGCTCTGACATTTTGGGTGCCTGTCACTTTAAGACAGTCTTGTTCTACTTCGGTAAGAAATGTGTAGCCTGTTGCTGTCAGCAAAGTAGGAATAGAATGGGTGTTCATGTGTGATGAACTCCGTAGTGGAAAGTATCTTATATTTTCAAATGTTAAGATTTCCAGTTATCCTGAGTTTACCAATCTTCAATGTTCCCTAGAGTTCAGTTCTTGACATAAAACTACTAAATACAAGTGGAATGTTGGATGAATTGCCTGACCGATACACCATCCTGTTTACTGTACGAATCAAATGAGCTAGCCCTCCTTTAAACCCTCACTAACAGTCTGTGCAATGGCGAACAAAATATCAGAGGCGGCAGAATGCAATACTCCTCAGGTCAGGGTTAGAACTACCGGAACAGGTAATTACCCTTTTTAGGCTTCTGATTGGCCAACATGGCTTTACGGTTAGGGTTATATCGTCACCTTGTGGTTTGGCATGCTCTTGACATCACATGATCGGGCATTTTTGCATTTTCATGTGGACAGAGATTTTTTTAAATCATGCTTGTGTGGACAATATTTTTTTTTTATAAATGAAGAAAAACTCAGTTTTCAAAAATACCCATGTACATGTGGACAAGGCCTCAGTTACCCCAGTTCTGTCAGTAGCAATGGGCCAGAATTCACAAGTTATTGTCAGAAGCTTGTGGAAAGCTATACTTGAAACATTTGACCTAATTTAAACAATTTAAAGAAAATGCTACCAAATACTAATTGAGTGTAAACTTCGGACCCACTGGAAATGTGATGAAAGTAATAAAAATTGACATAAATCAATCTCTATTATTCTGATATTTCACATTCTTGAAACGAAAAGGTGAACCTAACTGAACCATGACAGGGAATATTTACGGAAATTCAGAAATTGTGAACAACTGAATTTCAATGTCTTTGGCTAAGTATGTACACTTCTGACTTCAACTGTAGAAAGTATGATGGTGGAAAGTACTCACTCTGACTGCAGTGACTCCCTGTGAAGCTTTCTGGACAGGAACACTCAAATGAGTGTCTGTGAGGGATCAGCGTGCAGATGCCACCATTTTGACATGGATTCCCCTTACACAGGTCCATGAATCTGGGTGAAGGGTGGACGAACACTAAAACACATCAAACAAATACATGAGAAAATTTGAAACTTTTGAAAAATAAAATGTAATTCTGTGGTAATTTTTCTATATATTATATATATATATATATATATATATATATATATATATATATATATATATATATATATATATATATATATATATATATACGTGTTACACTTTTTGAAGGAGGAAAATTAGGAATAGGAAAGTGGTAAATGATTAAGCATGCTAACTGCATTAGAAGTAGGAAAAATGTTTTTATGATTGTAGAGATACTGTTCATACATATTATAGACTTTTTGAACCGTGAAGTCTTGCCTGAAGTTTCTGCAGAAATTACCTTACCTCTGGGTTGAGTGGTCTCAGTTGAACAGTAGCCCCACTGGTAATCCCGGTCAAAGTCATGTGTGAGAGAACACCTTGGAAACATAAATAAAAACATACCTTTAGTGTAGCGCAACACCTTCAGCGGGGCCATTAAGATCAAGCAGGCAGATAGCAAATCAACAGACCATTGAACACTATCAGTCACCATAGAAAATAATGGGACCATACTTAAATAAACCTTAATTTCTCAGAACCCGACCAGTAAATTCAGGATGGATTACATCTGACAGCACGTTTACTAATGACTTTCATAATTGTTTCCATAACCTTTTTCATAAGGTCCTATAAATCTGTATCTGTTCTAATTTTTATTTTTTTGTTTAGCGAAACAAATTACCAGAAAAGAATTTGAAGTATTGATTGCTCCACCCATCCAACCCAATAAAAAGACTTTACACACTTGACCTCAGAACCCAGTATATCGCCCTACCACTAAATACAGGATGGATTATTTCTGATAAATGTCATAATTGTTGAAAAAGGTCCTAATGGCAATGTAGTTCTGTAACCCATTTTTAGACAAAAACAAAATTAATAGTTTAAAAATAACTAATAATAATGATAATAACTATTTTAATAATAATAACTAATAACTTTGTTTACATTGAAAAGGTGTAAAAAAACTCTGCTGCAACAAAAAGTGGAAAAGCGGTTGAATAGACGTTGAAAATATATATTTTGCTCAGTGGGATGTACCTCATGCTGACACAAATACGCTCTTAAGCCCATACAATAACGATGAGCCAGTAAGGAGCTCTTGCTGTTATGTGAGTGGGTAAGGGCTTAATGTAACTAATAAAGTAACTTATAATCTAACTTAGTTACTTTTTAAAGGAGTAATCAGTAATCAGATTACTTTTTCAAAGTAACTGTGGCAACACTGATAACAATGAGCCAGTAAGGAGCTCTTGCTGTTATGTGAACGGGTGAGGGCTTAATGTAACTATTAAATTAACTTGTAATCTAACTTAGTTACTTTTTAAAGGAGTAATCAGTAATCAGTAATCAGATTACTTTTTCAAAGTAACTGTGGCAACACTGATAACGATGAGTCAGTAAGGAGCTCTTGCTGTTATGTGAGCGGGTTAGGGCTTAATGTAACTAATAAAGTAACTTGTAATCTAACTTAGTTACTTTTTAAAAGGAGTAATCAGTAATCAGATTACTTTTTCAAAGTAACTGTGGCAACACTGATAACGATGAGCCAGTAAGGAGCTCTTGCTGTTATGTGGGGCGGGTGAGGGCAAAAGCACGATCCACAGTGAATTATATGTTGGGCGTTCATTCTCACACACTGCCATAGCCTAAGTGGATAGACTGTGCAGCCACTGAGCAGTTCCACACATGATGACTTCACCATAGCACTCCCTGGCCAACACGTTTTCGGTGATTAGACACGTAGTTGTGGTCTTGTTGTTTTCACAATACCAGACTTCACCAAGACAGTTGAACATATTGCTAAATCATATATAATGAAACACCAGAAGTCTCTACAGAGTTAGTAAAGTCGAACAATGCAATTTTCTGTTAGGGGTTTGTTTTTGGGAAAATTGTTCAAGAGAATTAGGGTTATTTTGAGGTTTAAGCATAATTTGTTAGGGTTAGGTTAAGTTCATACTTGTGGGGACCTTCATCCAAAAAATCTGTTGCCCTAAATGAAAACTTAACTTTAACCTAATCCTAAACTGATCAAAACCACTACCAAGAGGCCAGTCGTAACTTTGACAGAGCTAAAGGTTGTCATGACTAAGACAGGTAAAAATATGAAGGATAAATTAAGCTCAACTAAAGAAACCCCACCATGAATCCTGTTTGAATTATGCCAAAACATTGGAATTATGCTGGGATCACACCATGCACGGCAAACTGGTTGCGTTCCGGCGGAAGTACATTCATTTCAATAGAAAAATATGTGCGGCGGGTGAGTCACAAGAGTTGAAATGATCCAACTTGTGTTGTGCTTTGCCATACGGCACCAGAACCGGAAGTTGATGTACCACCGAGGAAGAGCTAATATGTCGCTTTCATCTATAGGTTTATGGGATTGCAACAAAACCTTTGTAGACAGTTGTCGTCACACAAATTATTGTCAATGAATACTAAACTGAAAAAGTTCCTGCTAGTCGCCTTGCTGGAGGAGGAAACATGTATGCAATGTTGTCCACCATCTTGAAGATGTGCAAGATTGATTGCGATGTTGATTGCGGTGTTCAAATGTGTCTGCGTGACCGTGCTGTAAGGTAATTTTTTTGCCGTCGTAGGTGTGATTCCAGCTTCAGACAGAAGAATAAAAAAATGGAAATTGTTATGTTTGATGCAAAACTAACATGGCACCTCACACCACATAACATCCCCATACTATGAAGAATGATGGTGCAGCATCATGTTTTGGGGATGTTTTACTCCATCAGGGACTTCAACACATAGGAGGTAAAATAAATAGAGTGATATTTTGACCTATCTTAGCCATAAAAGCCCTTAGCTTTGTCAGAGTTGCCACTGGCCTCGTGGTAGCAGTTCTGATCACTTTAGTGTTTAATTAAAGATAGGATGAGACTGGGCAAGGGAACAGAACTCTGGTGTCCCCACAAGTATATAAGGACAAATGTGTGTGTTTATGTTGTAGACTTGTGTGTATGTCAGCTCCACAGTCAGTGAATAGGAAACAATTTTAGGTGTACTGCAGTAGGCTGATGACTCTTCATGTAATGGAAGTGGGCCACAATGTTTTTCCTGTGTGCACGTGATTTAAGCAGGTGTTTGCTTCTTCAAACCACTGGACACTGCAATGACAGCTGACAATGGGCTCACCAAGATCTGGAGAAACTGATGGTGATGCAGTGGTGGTGAATTATTCCGCCATGACGGAAGGGGAATTTACATTCCTTCCCATCTACTGTAAAAACTGCACAGAAAGAAACATGTTTAGAAATATGATTACCCAAACATGTAAACATGCTGTCATTATACACATACCGTGGCTATTCCACATATTCACATTTTAAAATGAAATGATATACCAAAAATGCAAACTGTAAGTATGATAATGAGAAGTCTCTGCATCCCTTGACCTAAAGTTACTATTAAAGTTACTATTAAAGTTACTATTAAAGTTACTATTAAAGTTACTATTAAAGTTACTATTAAAGTTACTATTTGTAGAATCCGAGCCGTAACAATGGAACTATTTTCTGTATCCTGCTGTGGAGGTTACAGAGGCTACTGTTAAAACTGTATTCCTTGATTTTTGAAAAATTCAATAAACTATGTATATGGGATAATTATTCCCTACAGTATGCAATGATTTGTAACAAAAATGCGTGGCCTAAAATGCATAAATTCTATTAAATAAGGATTGGCATGTGCATGTTGACAAACAGTTTTCTCTCCCTGGCTGCTTTCAATTAGCCTGTTTTCTGACATGGCATTTTGTCTAGCTGTAATATTGTCACCTGCATCGAAGACTGTCACCGAAAACAAAGTTGTTCTGCTGAGTTAGTTAGTCAAGGAAAGTAAGTGGACAGTAAAGTAACAACTCCTTAATTTTAGTACTTCATTGTCAAAATTGTAATAAAACAATACAGAAAACCTCCTGTCTGCTGTGAAATGTGTCTGTTTTTCCACCTAACTCATCATTGTTCTTACAGTCATTCTCACTCTCGTTAATGCAACCTTTCCAAAATTGTGTTGCCTGCCAGGACAACCCATGTGAAATATCTGCTTTCTAGGGTCCGCGTGGCGGCAAAGTGGGCTAAGTCGCTGCATTGCAGGAGAGGCTACATCTTAATAGTCACTGGTTCGAGCCTGACTTTGGGTTCTCCGATTTTCCCTGGACCTCCAGCACGAAGATGGCATAGTGCTGCCCGGGATTTGGGATAGATTTATCTACCTTGCCACGTCGCCCTCAAGTGACTCCTTGTGTGCAGATCGGGCACCTGTAAATTATATTACGGAGGTATAGTTGGTGAGCGTAATCATCATGTACATGATCTGACTAAATGTTTCCGTGTTGGATGAGCAGTGTGAAAAGAATCTGTGACTCCGCGACTTGTGGTTGGATGAATCCTGAGCATGCCCTTCGCCATCCCACGGATCTGTACAAGGAGTTGCGGAGCTGCCGACAAGGCAGGATTAGTGGGAATTGGACAAATACAATTGGGATGGGAGAGAAAAATTGGGGGAAAAAGTTAATATATGCATATACAGTCGTATGGAAATGTTTAGGCACCCCTGGCAATTTCCATGATTTTCATTTATAAACAATTGGGAGTTTGGATCAGCAATTTCATTTTGATCTATCAAATAAGTGAAGGACACAGTAACATTTCAGTAGTGAATTGAGGTTTATTGGATTAATAGAAAATAGTGAAATAAGCATGTAACCTGTCCATCCAAGCTTAACATTCTTGACCTCTATCTATCGCCCACCAGGTGCCCTTGTGGATTTCCTCAATAAGCTTGACATGCTGATTAGCTCATTCCCAGATGGTGGCTCATCACTCATTCTTCTGGGTGACTTCAACCTTCCTGCATCTACATTTCTCACCACTGCTCTCCTCCTGCTTCTCTCCTTGTTTGACCTCACCCCTACCCAGGTGACCCCTACACACAAAGCAGGCAACGCTCTGGATCTGATCTTCACTAGATGCTGCCTGTAGACTAATCTCATCACCACCCTGCTCCAGTTGTCTGACCACTTTTTTGTCTCTATTTCTCTTTCTCTCTCCTCCGCCCCTATACCATCTGTCCCTACCCAGGTCTCACACCGCCGTAACACTCGTTCTCTCTCCCTAACTGCTCTCTCCTCTATCTTGTCATCTCTCCCATCTCCTAATTCCTTCTCCCTCCTATCTCCTGAATCGGCCTCTTCCTTTCTACTCTCCTCAATTTCCAAGATTTATGACTCTCTCTGTCCCCTCTCCTCTAGGCCAGCACGACCCTCCCCTCCTTCTCTGTGACTAAACAAAACACTATGAGCTCACAGAAGAGGTCTTCGTGCTGCTGAGCTGGAATGGAGGAAAACTAAACTTCACAATGACCTGGAATCCCTCCTTGCTACCTTCTTTTCCTCTCTGTCTGCTTCTAAAGCCACTTTCAGTCAACATTTCTAGCTCCATGCTCCATCCCCAAAGGTCATTATCTGATGGATTTAAAAAAAAATTAAATGTTGAGTATTTTCATATAGAATAATAAAGGAAAATTCTTTTAACAATTTAGATGAAAGTTGCTACACAGTTTGTGTGTGTCATAACCAAAATATTATAATTGGAAAAGATTACACCTGCTTGAGTAAATACTTGGCGGAGGCACACTAGTTATAGCTGTGAGTCAGTTGGAATACGTCTGTCATTGCACACCTAGATTTGGCAATATTTCAACATTCTTAACAAAACTTTTCAGTTCCTGGGGGATTGTCGATGGACAAGATTCTTCAAACATGCCACACATTTATCATTTTAGATTCTGAACAGGCAATTTCAAAATTTTCTTCATTGTTTGGCATACTTTAAACATGATTCAGGATGGGGTTTCTTGAGCAATGGCTTCCTTTTTCGTTCACATTTTGACCTGTTTTAAATAATAGGAACCTTTAACTTCGTCAATGTTGGCACTGGCCTCTTGGTAGCATTTCTGATCAGTCTGATACTTGCTCTGGCATCCAGTTTTGCCTGGCATAGACAGGGTCATTGTGGTGCTATAGTCCATTAACTTTTTAATAATCTTCTTAAGTGTGGTCCAAGAGAAATTCAAGATATGTAATCTTTATTTCAATCCCATGATCTTTGTTCCATTGAAATCTCATTGGAAGTGGTTGCTTTGCAATTCAGTACCCAGCAAAGTGAAGGTAAAGAAACGGTGGAATTTATCCTGAATACATTTAAAGCTTTATAATTTACCACAGGTGGAGGTCAATTACCTTAGTGTGTCATTTTTAAGTTGAGCCATTACACTTCATATTGGATTGCTAAAGCACTGTAGAGACTTTTTCATTGCAATATTTCAGTTGTGTACTCGCAATAAATTACTTCCTTCAAAATAATTCCCCGAAAAGTGTAGAGAATGGTGTGTAGACATTTTTAACATTTTAATGTACAAATAAATGCATGAAACTATAATAGTAACTGACATGACAAATGTGCCCTATCTGTTTAGCCTCTATATTTAAAGTTTAAAAAAAATCTTTATGGCTTGAAATCAGAACCAGTGGCTCCAGCCAAAGGCCCAATAGGTAAGCATCTATCTCACACTGAGAACTATGTTAATAATTTTGTGGACTATTGGCAAGTGGCTATACTGAAATCCTACTGTAGCCTATCGACTAAAGCAGTCATTATCACGGATTGTTTTTTAGTAAGAAATGGTTGTTGGGCTGTATTATGTAAAGTTATTTTTAAAAGAAAAACCTTCACCATTTTATATATAAAAAACATTTGAGATCGAAACACTCCACACAAAACTGTATAATCAATTACAAATGTAATTCATGTGGTTACGGATGATTACCTTTATGAACATTTCTGGTCAAATTTCCCGTTATCAATGTTTCATATCCTGGAAGTACCATTCGCTGCATTTCAAAGTAAAAATTAGTTAAAATGAATGTATGATTGTTTGCCTTGTTTGCTAATTAAAAACACACAAATGTGTCTCTATAAATGGATAAATGCGCTGCAGTACTAACTGCAATAACTGGAATGAATAAATAAATAAACTTAACTTACGGTGCGTGCACTGAAGACATACGGTAGGGAAAGTAAAACGAAGAAAATCATCGTTTTAGTTAACATTTTAGTTTGTTTAGTCTTTGATATCATGAGCAAACTTTTAGGCGTTAATATCCCGAATCAGGTCCGTTGGATAAACGGTGTCACGTTTTTTCTGTCAAGTCCAGAGAACTCAGCCTGCTTTTGGTGATTGAGAACATAGGGTAATCCTGCAAAAGCGAGCCCGTGCCCCACACACTTCAACAATTGCGTCATTAGACAGACTTTTTTGTTATTGCCATCAATCTACGCAACATGTATTACCCTACGCCCACGATTAAACATGCAAGATCTTGAAAGAGTGGATCTTTGATGTCATGGAAATACACTTTTTGCTGAATGGGGGGGGGGGTCTGTGCTTGGTCACCATGCATCGTCCCAGTTGTAAACATTCCAAGGGCGGCATGCTGTGGCAAGAACATCCCCGTCCCAATCCAAGCCTCTAATTTTCCACGGTTGTAATTCTTGACATCTCTGCAGATGCTATGGTTAATTACACAAGAATAATTATTTTATTGACAAGACAGGTCTCCCTCCCAGAACGGTTGCTATAGTAATATTGTGTCTTGATCTTGTCCACCACTGCCTCCAGTGTACATGTATCACTGCAGCATGGGTTCGAATCTACCATTTCCCCATATTCCTGTTTCCCCCATAGAAATAGAATGAATGGAAAGGCGATTGAACTGCTTGGCGTGGTCATTCGATTAGTACACAACAAAATGGAAATTGTTATTAGTTGTCACAGTGACAACACACAAATCAGTTTAATGCGGAATTAGGCCGCTAGATCTTTGCAATGGAATGGTACATATAAAAATGGCTGCCGCTCTGACCATTCTGCTACATTGATTTGAATTGGAATGGCCTTTCTATCCATTCTATTTCTATGGTTTCCCCATTTTCTTGGTATGACATGGGACGTAATGACAGTCAATTTTGGATTGTTCTGTTAGTGACAGGTCTAGGTTGGTACACACGGTTTATGTATTAATCAGTCTTATTTATAGCCTGGAAAAATCCAGACCCAAATCCTGAACGATTAAGGGTCTGGGTTCGAGTAATGTAAATGACTCAACTCGAGGGGCGGCACCAAGCGTGCATTTGAAAATCTCACTGTATGCAATTGGATAACACTACGACCAATCACTAGGGGGTTTTCACTAACCCTATGGCGGAGGTAACTGGTAGATAAAACTCTTGCCGTATCAGGTCGCAAAACAGCAAAAACCACCTTTTATAAAAAAGGAACGATTCGAGCCCTGTCTTTTGTTCCTCTTTTAGACAAAAAGCCAAGTCTAACTCGTTCATTGTAGTGGCCCAAGTTGTTTTAAACAACTGGTGTTAATCCATAGCGATCTTACAATGTTTACTAATGACTTGGAGGTCGCAGAGCTGTCGTGTCATCATCTGTTTAACACGCCTCTGGCACGCCTATATCAGATACACCGATGTGATTGGTGCAGCTCGGATACAAGGGCATAGTTAATGAGCAGAATTACTCGGTGCCAGAGTAACTTGCTGAGCAAATTCAAATTGTGCTCTCGCGAGAACTCTGGATTTCCAGGGTATCTTATTTATACAGTTTCTGTAAAAAGGAGTAGCATCTCCCATTACATTTAACCCTTTTGTAGTGTTTGGGTGTGTGAGACCCATTTTCAATGTTTCCTAAAATAAAAAGTATATAAAAAAATGTATTCAACCTGAGACTCATTGGCCTTGGCTCATTTTCTGTAAGAAGAACCTTTAAAATAACACATTTTTATTACATATCAACATCACATACGATAATAAAACGGGTGAAAACATGTAAACATGACAAAAATTTACCTTCAGTATTTATTACTCCCACCTGGGCCAGCTGTTTGGCCACACAGACACACACACACACACACACACACACACACACACACACACACACACACACAGCCCTAAGAACCTGTCTTCTCCTGCTTTTTCCGCACTTTTCACCCTCTATATTGTAATTACACAGAAACAGACGTTTTAGCATTGTTAGATTTCAAATAACCTGTCTGCTCCCACACACTTCCGGCACTCTCATAGTTTGTGAAACTAAACAAGAATTTCAGGAAACTGCTAAATGTAATTTTAATACTATACGCTTAATACTCAATAATCTATGCTCAGCTGTAAATTGAGAACACAACAAATTAACAGATTTGAGTATTTGGCTCCTTACCTCAATAAATTTTATGCTTTTTTGAAGAGCCAGCGCTAAGACCAGCCAGTCAACAGCCAGGCCCAGGACCAGCCAGTCAGGAGCCAGCCCTAAGACCGGCCAGTCAGGAGCCAGCTCTAGGACCAGCCAGTCAGGAACCAGCCCTAGGACCAGCCAATCAGGAGCCAGCCCTAAGACCAGCCAGTCAGGAGCCAGCTCTAAGACCAGCTAGTCAACAGTCAGCCCCAGGATCAGCACATCAGCAGCCAGCCTCAAAACCAGCCAGTTGACTGCTAGCCCCACAACCAACCAATCAGGAGTCAGCCCCAGGACTAGTCAGTCAACAGCCAGGACCAGCCAGTCAGCAGCCAGCGCTAAGACCATCCAGTCAACAGCAAACCTTAGGACCAGTAAGTCAGGAGCCAGCGCTAAGACCAGCCAGTCAACAGCTAACCCCAGGACCAGCCAATCAACAGCCAACCCCAGGACCAGCCAGTCAACAGCCAGCCCCAGGACCAGCCAGTCAGCAGACAGCCCCAGAACCAGTCAGTCAACAGCCAGGACCAGTCAGTCAGGAGCCAGGACCAGTCAGTCAGCAGCCAGGCCCAGGACCAGTCAGTCAGGAGTAGGGGTGCAATGGATCATGAAACTCACAGATCGGATCGGTTTTCGGATCAGAGTCACGGATCTGATCATTTTTCGGATCAGCAAAATAAAAAAATAAAAAAATAATTGGAATTTGGGTTAGTTGTTTTTATAATTTTCAGTAGTTATGATGAGCAATATGAGAGAGAAATGTAGTTAATATTGATCGTTGTTTAGGTACATTAAATCACCTTAAGCCTTTTCCTCGCCATAGGAGCCAATGAAGAAGAAAACTTTAAGGTGAAATTATATAATCGTCTTCTAAATATATAATCGTTGGATTTCGGTTAGTTGTTTTGACAGGCTTAAGTGTTCATAACAAGAAATGGCCATGAGAAATTTGGTGATGATTGACCAGTGTTTAGGTACATTAAAACCACGTTAAGTTTTTTCACATTAAGCCTTTTAGTAGGCTATGTCCCGTATGCGATGGGATGTCGTAACATGACTCAAACACTTTCAGCATGTTTAAAGTCCTCCTTTTGCACAACAGAATATGGCCTCATGTCTGCACCTATAAACACACCGATAGCGTTAGTGATGGCTTTAGCCCGGTATGATTAATTGCTTAAATGCCACGGTGATAAGCGGTTGTTTGCAGCTTTTGTTTTCACTCCTGTCAGTGAAACACCGGGGTGATGTCGCTTCAAATGCATGGCCATGCTTGATGTGTTTCCACTGTCATATCGCTTCGTTGTGCCACAGTGCCTACACACTGTCACGGTTTTATCCACTAACCTCTTTCCTTCATTATATTTAACAAGGAAGCCAAAATGCTCCCATACAGGGGATTTAAATGACGCGGGACGTCCAAGCTCCTCCATTCCTCCGCTCGCCATGACCATGCTGTGAGCGGACTGAACATGCGCAAAACTTTTTTATTTCAGTAATCAATCCGTGGATCACGTGTGTCCCGAACCGAAGATATTGATCCGAACGGATCACGGATCAATGACGATCCGTTGCACCACTAGTCAGGAGCCAGCGCTAAGACCAGCCAGTCAACAGCTAACCCCAGGACCAGCCAGTAAGCAGCCAGCCCGTCAACAGCCAGGCACAGGACCAGTCAGTCAGGAGCCAGCGCTGAGACCAGCCAGTCAGCAGTCAGCCCCAGGACCAGCCAGTCAACAGCCAACCCCAGGACCAGCCAGTCAGCAGCCAGCCACAGGACAAACCAGTCAGCAGCCAGGCCCAGGTCAGCCAGTCAAAAGCCAGGCCAAGGACGAGCCAGTCAACAGCCAGGCTCAGGACCAGTCAGTCAGGAGCCAGCGCTAAGACCAGCCAGTCAACAGCTAACCCCAGGACCAGCCAATCAACAGCCAACCCCAGGACCAGCCAATCAACAGCCAACCCCAGGACCAGCCAGTCAACAGCCAGCCCCAGGACCAGCCAGTCAACAGCCAGGCCTAGGACCAGTCAGTCAGGAGCCAGCACTAAGACCAGCCAGTCAACAGCTAACCCCAGGACCAGTCAGTCAACAGCCAGCCCCAAGACCAGCCAGTCAGCAGCCAGGCCCAGGACCAGCTAGTCAACAGCCCGGCCCAGGACCAGTCAGTCAGGAGTCAGGACCAGTCATTTAGGAGCCAGCGCTAAGACCAGCCAATCAATAGCTAACTCCAGGACCAGGCAATCAACAGCCAACCGAAGGGACCAGCCAATCAACAGCCAGCCCCAGGACCAGTCAGTCAACAGCCAGACCCAGGACCAGTCAATCAACAGCCAGGTCCAGGTCCAGCCAGTCAGGAGCCAGCGCTAAGACCAGCCAGTCAACAGCTAACCTTAGGACCAGCCAGTCAGGAGCCAGCTCTAAGACCAGCCAGTCAACAGTCAGCCCCAGGATCAGCACATCAGCAGCCAGTTTCACAACCAGCCAGTTGACTGCTAGCCCCACGACCAACCAATCATGAGTCAGCCCCAGGACTAGCCTGTCAGAAGCCAGCTCAGGACCAGCCAGCCCAGGACTAACAAGGCACAGTACGCATGCCTCATGAACAATAAATAAAGTTTTTTAACACAGTCTTGTTGTAAATGTATATTTAAAACTCCCTCACGAGGTGGGTAAGACTGGCATGAAGTGTGTTCAATGTGGCTCATTTATAATTTACATGAAATACTGAATGTAAAATGTATCATAATGATGAAAACCTTTTCCAATTAATATTTCTTCATGATAAACAATATTTATACCACCATGTATTGATTATCATTTACTTATTTTTACAAAAAATGTAATTTCTTCCGAAAACATAATAGCACTTCTCTTGATAAATGTGACCTAGCAGAGGCAAATGTAAAATATGAACAATATATGCTGTTTATTTAGCTTTTATTAGTTGTTGTATTTTTATAAAAATTGTTATGCCTGTATTGTTTTAATAATCTAATCATGTTGTGGGTCCGACAGACTCGCAAACATTGGGTAACAGAAATACGAAACACCATGCAACGGTTACAGGAAAATAACAGGAAAAACTCAATTACAGACAAAAGAGGTTTTTATATATATTTTTTACCTAATTGTATGATGAATAGAACTAGCCAATGCTTAACTCTGAGCCTCTTCTAATTATCCTCATCAGGTTTCATTTTTTGCACAGTTCAACTTGGCCAGGAATATATTTTTCATACTGCCGCGACATCTGTGACAAATAAAACTTGAAACTAATAAGGCCTTATGCGGTTCTTTCTACTGCCTTACCCCATCAATCCCAGATGGTCCTTTGAATATGTACTTTTAAGTTATGACTCAATACCATACACATAGAAATGACTCAAGACAGAGGTTTCCGTGTTAGAATGTCAATGGCAGGAATGTTTATTGAGTGTAATTTGAACAACAAAACCGGAAGCCAGACTGACGTAGATAAAATATGTACAGAAGTGAGACATCATATTTTATTTACCATGAAAAACCAGGATATACTGTACTATGACCATAATAAAACAGTACAACGCACTAGGTTTACGAGAGGGTTCTCATGGTTCTTCAATCTGGAAATCCTATCCTTTCATCTACCAGAAAGAGGCTCAAATCCGAAGCACATGCCTTGAAGAACCTTTGACATCATCAGCAAGGCACTCCCTGACTAAATCCCAAACAGTAATTAATTTACTAATTGTTAATAATTTCTTGAAAATATATTTGCTAAACACACACACACACACATCAGAGAACGGTATATTCATGTTAAATAGCACAATATTTATCACCAAAACAATTATTATTTTTATTATTATTTTTACAGTTAAAGTTCCTTGTTGGTCAAGTAAAGTCCCGTTTGAAACATACAGGACTCAAACTTGGAAAGTGCTGGTGAAGGTTGGTCTCTGAGCTTACACCATGGTAGCCTTATACAAGTCTGTCTTGGCATCTTTGCTCCCTTCTGATGCCTCCTGGGTATTGCGGGGCCCCTGGGACGATTTCATCCTGTTTTGACACTGCCGGAGCTCAGAGACGTATCCTTGGAAACTTAGGCTGAGATCTGAGTCTTCTCCTTGTATGATGGTCACATCCCCTACCTGATCTCCTTCTTCCAGGCACACTCCCTCCATGTCCATCTCCTCCTGCAGGGCCGGTTGTGTGCCCAGGGCCCCAAGACAAGGGGCCCTCTTCTGGGAGCGGTCAAGAGCGCATGCTCCTTGTCTTCTCTCTATGTAGGGGAGAGACAAGAGATTTATAAATAGACGCGTGCAGCATTATTTTCCAATCTTAAAGAATGATGTAGGACTCCAGATGTCGAAAGGCGAGTTAACAATTGGCAGCACTATTGAGGGCTTCCACCATTTTAATGTAGTTAAATGAGTAGGACTTTCAACTTCATCGGCTGATCCCTCTTAATGGCCTTGTTAGAGTCACGTCCAATCAGATAATCAGAAGTACCCAGCCAATCGAGAACAAGAAAATTGACTACTTCAAAATAGAGGTGACCTCACCGTCGCTGACCGAACACTTACAGAAAACACAATGGGAAGTATGGAATATAAAGAGGCTTGTTACTGTTTTTTATGGTTCCAGCTCAGGACTTTGTCACAGTGGATAACATAGAATACGTATCACAGCCTGTAAAAACTCTACTCAACTATGAATTAGTTATATAACTTATATAATATTGAAAATGATTCACTGATGACCTGGCATGACTTTCATCTGTAAACTGTTGAGTGGATCTGGTAATATTTTAAAGCCAGTGCAAATCAGGTTCATCTGAATTGTGATGCATCTCCATACCTTTAAATTCAGTCTATAAAACGGTAGTCAGCACAGTGACCCAAGGTGATAAAACATTAGGCTTTGAGCGTGATGACTTCTGGCTCAGGATCAGTTCAACTCAATATGATATATCACACCAATATCTCTATTCCCAAAATGCATGTCCTGGGATTTTGTGTAGCATTCCAAGCTCGCAACCCTGGACCACACCACAAGGGTTCTGTCTGTTCCATATCTCTCCAACTCCCCTCTACGTATCTGTCTCACTTGCCGCATAAAAAAAAAAAAAAAGGAATAACCGCCAAAACATGTATATAAATAACGGCAGTGCATGACTCTGGATTCAAGTACAAACTAAAACAGCTTAAAGTGTTTTTTCATTATTCACAGCCCACATCATCCAGCAAACGTTTAACCATGAAGAGTAAAATGGTATGAAGTCCAGAAAAAAAACACAGTTAAGAGCCTGACTGAACAAAAAAAGGGTAAATCAACACCCTATTTAAGGTTAAATAGGTTAATCAGTAAACAGGTTAATCAACACCCTAACTGGACCTATATAAACACTGAGAGTGTTAATTTAACACTGACATTTTTACTGTGTACCTGCTCCACCAACTCCCAACACTGCAGCAGGATCCCCTGTAAGGTCAAAGGTGCCCAAGCCACCGCAAGGTGTCGCACAGCAAAACAAGGAGACCATATTAAAACAGACAACCCATGGGACGACTTTTCAAATCCACAGGTATGATTTGAACCTTGGTGCTGCAATAATGCCCCTAACTACATGGCAGTGACATTCAAAATGTGTAGATCAGGGGCTCTGGGAAGAATAGTTAACAGAAGCAAAGAGTGCCGCGGCTTCGTTCAACAAGCGATTGGGATGGTGGGCTAGTGTTAATGGACATTTTACTAATTAAAAACATTAACCAATCTTCGAGATTGCACACAAACCGTGAACGCTTGCATATTTAACGTATGATGATAAAGTATGAGACAGAGTGTAAATTAGAACTTAATCAAAATATGTATCTTTTTAGTCTGTAGTACGAATGTGGCCAAAGAACAAAGGCTGCATTGTCACACACTGTTAAAATGTACCTGTATTCTTACCTTGACAGACTTTGAATAGATTGAATGTCAAAGGTGGAAAACCAAGCAGAGGCCAATGAATATAATTTGCCATCACATTAGCCTAGATGGTTCTGGAGTGCACTGACAATTTCCCCATGACATCTTGAGAGTCCATGAATGGATAAAGGTCAACGCTCGGCCAGCTGTGGCTGCAGCTCCAGTGAGGGCTGAGTCTCCTCAGCCTTTACGTACATGACGGTACCCGGCTTTTAAACAGGAGGTTTAAGTGACTCAAACGGCGCACTCAAACACATACTCCTACGTGGCTGATTCACAGTTAAAACAGTGTTGTAAACAGCTTACGCTCTGCTCACTTCATCCAGATGAACACGCATGCAGAGACGGAGAAAAAACATATCTGGTGTAAATGTAAACATATCTAGCAGTTGACATTACGTTTTTTCATGGATGAATTGTAATTAATGAAGTCCACTACTCTTTAGTTAAATTATTTCTTCTTCTTCTAACAGACTGGGTTAAAGCACAAAGAACACCTTGTTAACTGTTAAGAATGGGTGCTGGCTCCATTGTAATTTAGGGTTGTGTGGCACCAAGTAGTACTGGTCATATTGTGAGGGTAGAAGGAAGAATAAATTCAACTTCAGGTAGGTCCATGAATATTCATTCGTTCACATCATTATATTTAGCTGTCTAAAACAGCACATTGAAGTTTAAACTAAATAAACTATGAAATTAAACTCAAGTGTAAATTTCATGTCAGTTGAGTATTTATGTATGAACGCTCACCACACATCAGTTGGAGATATGCCAATTAGGAATGTGGGGGATTATTCGGTGTTGGGAATTTAGCCAGGACACTGGGGTTACCGCCCCTACTCTTACGATAAGTACCATGGGATTTTTAATTTGTCTTAAGTGACTACAGAGAGGCAAGACAACTGTTTAACATCTAATCAGAAAGACAGAACCTACACAGGGCACATGTCCCCTTCATTGTATTTTGGCATTGAGCTTTGATATTTAGACCAGAGAAAGAGCGCCCCCTACTGGCTTTCCAACACCACTTCCAGCAGCACTGGTCTACCATCCAGGGACTAACCAGGCCTGAACCTGCTTAGCTTTAGAAGCACACCAGCATAGGAATAGAGGGTGCTATGCTGTTGGTAATGACATCCAAATAGCTGTCACTGCCATTGAAGCAAGCCATCAGTAGGATGACAAATCAAAACAAATCCATCCGAGAGATAGCAATAGGTGTGGCCAAATGAACTATATTGTAAATTTTTTAAAGAAAATCTGCACTATTATGCTCATGACCTGGATGACCATGGAAAACAGCTGTGGGGGGGTGACAGAAAAATGAATTCCCTGGTAAAGGGAAATTCAGAACAATTGGCCAGATCACAAGCTCCATGAAGGAGGTAGGCGTATCCGTGTCAAAGTCAACAATCAAGAGATGACTTCCCCAGAGTAAATACAGAGGGTTTACCACAAGATGTAAACCATTGGGAAGCCTGAGAAACAGGAAGACCAGATTAGAGTTTGCCAAAAACCATAATTAACCTCTATACAGTTCTGTAACAAAACCCTATGTGCAGATGAGACAAAGATGAACTTGTATCAGAATGATGGGAAGAGAAGAGTATGAGAAGGGGAGGAACTGCTGATGATCTGAAGCATACCACCTCATCTGAAGCTCGGTAGAGGTAGTGTTATGGCATGGGCATGTATGGGTGCCAATGGAACTGGTTCCCTTGTATTTATTGATGATGATAAAGTAGCAGGATTAATTCTGCAGTGTTTAGGTCTATATTGTCTGCTCAGATTCTCCAGAACTAATTGGACGGCAGTTTGCAGTTCAGATGGACAATGACCCGAAGCATACTGTGAAAGCAAACAAAGGATTTTGTTAAGCCAAAGAAGTGGAATGTTCTGCAATGGCCACGTCAATTTCCTGACCTGAACCTAACTGAGCGTGCATGTCAATGACTGAAGGCAACAACAAGTGGGAGCTGAAGATAGCTGTGGTAAAGACCTGGCAGAGCATCAACAAGAAAGAAGCCAAGCATCTGGTGATGTCGCTCGGTCTCAGACTTCAGGCAGTCATTGACTACAAAGGATTTGCAATCAAGTATTAAAATTCACAATTAAATTCATTAGTATGTTCATTTGTCCAATTACCTTTAATTGGTCCATTAAATTGCTTGCAAT
The DNA here is from genome assembly GCA_016801145.1 of Umbra pygmaea. Lineage (NCBI taxonomy): Eukaryota > Metazoa > Chordata > Actinopteri > Esociformes > Umbridae > Umbra > Umbra pygmaea. The sequence continues at coordinate 13,578 of JACXGM010000462.1, read as the reverse complement.
TCCTACACGGTTTATACAATAATTTTGACAAAACCCTTAAAGCCAAAGTGATGAAAATTGTATCAGTATCCAAATATGTTTTTGCCTGACTGGAAATATCAACAATATCCTACAAGTTTGCAAGCCTGGATACAGGCTAATGACACAAACTTGTCAGGCGTAACTGAATACCTCAAGTGCTCAATGCTGTCTCGTGAAGTGTGTCCTAAATGTAGAGATTGAATATTTTATTTATTTATTTATATCATTTTTCAATTTTCCCCTCTAACATTATTATGACTGCAGCTCTGAAGTGTTATGGAGTAAACATGTTTCATTAACTTAAGTCTATTGATTATTTTTACCCAATATTTTCTCTTACATTCTCTTACAAGTCCAATTAGCTCTAAAGGCCTTGCCTCATACTCTGACAGGCTTGGTCGAAGCCAAGGTCAAGTTAAGCCCTCTGAATCACACATCGTCAAGCTGCTCGACTCATGAAATTGCTCGCTCAACCAGGAAGTACTCACCAGCATCTATATGGCTGACAACCACTATTAAGCTCACAGGCGTCCAACGCAACTCAAAGAATCACATATGGCACAGAGTAGCGAGACAACCTTGTCCAGCCCAAACCCTGGCAAGCCTAGACAGTGCCAATTTACACCATCCCATGACAAGCCCCAGGCATTTTTAGTCAAGTAGGCCTATTTGGCACAGCGGCTAACATTTGCCTGCTGGAAGCTGGTGGGGTGTCTTGTCCATAATTAGGTAATAGCACCAGACTGGCTCCGACACACAGTCTCTCTCCAGGGCCACTTCGGAACACCACTCGCTGCACTGATCATCGAGGCTGCCCAAGATCAGCCCAAGGCTTCTTGGTTGCTGCCAGATGAATAATAAGACTGATTCGAGGTCAGCTGGGACCAGCTTTACTGTGGGTCCGCCAGACATACATAGTGAGGCTAAAAATGTCTTATTTCAGAGAGCATATTTAATGTTTTCTGGGATTGTCATCTGAAGTGGGGTTAATTCTAGGTCTGGCTCTGTGCCTAAGTGGTTGTTTTGAAAGTCTAAAAGCTAGCTCTTCTAAATTCTGGATATGGGCAAAATCAGTCCCATTTGTGGAGGAGTCTGACACCAACGATATCCAGATGGATTATAATCACAACTACTCATAGAACACCTGCCATGATAATTAAAGTAAAAATCTGAAAGCCAACCACAGGCCATAAGAAATGAGAGGAAGTCAAATGCAACATATTTATGTATTGGTTCTTTGCTATGACTAGAACATTTTAAATTTTAAGATCAATCTTAAATGCCCTTTTACAATGCTGGTGGATTATTTTGACTATATGATGCCGCCCTCTAGTGGCAAGAATAAAGCTTCATTAGGAGTACAGACGGAGGATCAGATTTACAGGTTGCCAAGGAAAAACATAATAGTTAAACATAAAAGGAGAAGTGAGATTTTTATTTTTATTAATCTGGTATATAACACAACTCATTAACGAGGTCAAATGCATGTTTAGTGTCATTTAAAGTGCTAATACATTGGCAGACCAAAGAGTTATGTATTTGTTTTAATCAGGTACTGAAGTGGGACATGCTAAAAGATTTAACCTCATTCTCTCTTGCTGGCTAAACGTCGGTATGTGGCAGTGATAATTTTAGTAGTCATTTCAGTTTATCGAGTTAAAAATGCAGTCTGGAATTTTTGCAATCAAAAACAATTTTAAACCTCTCATTTTAGGTTGTTCAAGTCTGACCCACTGCGCTTTCAAGCAACAACTGTTCCCACACTGCTTCTGTAAAAAAAAGCATAAGGGCCTCATTTTCTTTATTCCAATTTTTTATTGAAAGGGTTTAACCTACAAATGACTTGTTTATGATGGTCTGTTGGAAAGTGGTCTTATGAACATAACCTAATTGTTTTTGATACCACGAATTCCATGTGATAGCAGGAACAGTGAATGTAATGGGAAAAAAATCGGGGGTGACTTAAATGATGAAACCTAAGAGAATTATTTCAAACGTGACTTCTCACAACCTGCAGAAAATACTTCAGCCAGCAGAGGGTGGTAGCCGTGGCAGTAGCGCTAACAAACATGCAAATTCAATGTTTTATATATATCCATCCCAGTGAGGGAAACAACAGTATTTTAATTAATTTAAGTGTGTGAGAATATAATTCATAGGTAATAGAATGACAACATCTGATAATTTTGCTTTTCGTACTCCACTGTGTGTACCTATACACGCATGCGGATTTCTGAAAGCAACGATTCGCATGGCCCAGATACAGAAAAGGACAGAAACAGCATGCAGACTAATGAACAGGAATGATATGCATTTCCAAACAGGGATATTTTCTCTGGCTTGGAGCAGGCAACGAGAAAGAGACAGCGTGAGACAACAAACAAACACCCCCACAAACAGCCACATCTCTGCAGCAGCACCGTTGACTCGTAGAAGGAAGACTTGTTACCAAGGTTCCCAGCATGGCAGAAAAGGCGGGTGCGCTTAGCAACTAGGAGGGATTAGAGCAACACTGCAGGACTTCTACCCCCGATCATCGTACGAAAACATCACCTTGTTGGTTAATAGACCGGTTTAAGAAAAGGTCAGACTCGCTAGACTGACTGTGTCCAATGGAGCGATGTACACGCTTGTGGCCCTTCTATGCCAGGGTTCAAATGTCATTTGCTTTTTGAACGTTGTTTGGAGTGCTAGATGTTTGCACTTGGGGAACGTAAGGTCTGTTTACACTTTGGAGGCAATTGGTTCCACTGCTCTCATACAGAGCGACTGTAAGTTATCTTGATGCCAACATGTCTTTTATATGTAAGAGCTATTAGATAAAAAAATATTGAAACATTGTATACGTGGTTATAGTTATCAATTGTGCTCACCTGTAATATAATGCAGAATGTCAGTATTGCTTGCTTGTTGAAATAAGTCATTAATTAAGAAGCTTAATAAAACGCAAGTATCTGTAATGAATTTAAATGAATTGATCTAATGCTGTTTTTAACCACAATGAGTAACAATCCTGAAGTGACATCACACAGATATACTGTATAATTTCACATGAACTGCATCATGATTAGGAAAGATTCCCGGCTATCCCTTTACCTTATCAATTACTTTAAAAACCTTTAATCCACCCAAATGGTAACTGTCAATACCAGATGAAAGCAACAGCTTGGTATTGTTACAGAAAAGTGAGAATGAGGGAATGGGAAAGAAAATACATATAGGGGACTACATTGACTCAGATATACATTAATCCAGATCTACACCGACTTAGATTTAAATTGATCCAGATTTACACTGATCCAGATCTACACTGACACAGATCTACATTGATCTATTGCTACACTGAATCAGATCTATACTCATCAAAATCTATACTATGCAGATCTACACTGATCCAGATCTACACTGATCAAGATCTACATTAATCCAGATATACTCTGATCCAGATCAACATTTATCCAGATCTACAATGAGCCAGATCTACATTGATCCAGATCTACTCTGATCCAGATCAACATTTATCCAGATCAACATTGATCCAGATCTACATTGATCCAGATCTACACTGATCCAGATCAACACTGATCCAGATCAACACTGATATATGCTGCACAAACACACACACAAAAGCCTCAGGATACCCTTCTAGTAACACAGGCTTACCTCCAGAATCTTATCACTGTCAACCCTTCAATGGAAGCTGGGTGTCGGCCAGGATCACCCTGACACAGCCAACACACATTTCAGACCCGACAAAGAAGCTACCATGCAACGGAAAGACACACTAATGAGGAGATGTAGCTAGAAACACTTGACGATGAGGAGGCAGGGGGGTCATTTGACATTTTAAATCACAAACGGGTAAAAAGACAGACTGTGATTTCAGGTCTAACATTTATTAGATCTAATTCAAACACAGATACAGAATTAATTGTCATGATTATCTACAGCAGGCAACTAAATAAGGAGGGAGTTGATGAATCCAGACAGTGTGGGACATGCAATTCAACAATGACACTGTTCACTTGAAAGCTTTAACACCAGTTATATCACAAGTTATAGCACAATAAGAAATGTTGTTAAACAACATTCAGCTGTCCTTCTAAAACTTCCAGACTGAAATGTGGAAATGTAGCAGTGTCAAATTTGACAAAAAATGTTTGTCTTATTATCAACATTGTGGAATTGCATTGCAGTGGATATGGAATAAAAGGAATAAACGTTTTGATCAAATTAAAAACAAAAAAACATTAAATCAAACTACAGTCACGTAACAATCATGACCATTTTTTCATATGACAATTTCATAACTCTTTGCTTAAATTTTATCTTGTCTGGAACGAGGTACAAGACTTAACTCCAATAATGCATTCACAATTAAACACAGAGGCTGAATTTACATGAAAGCCAGCTGTGATTTACCACAATCTATTTCAAGTTGTATATTTGAATTAATCAACCAATTGAATCACTTGAGCATGTTCACTGTTGTTGTGAAATAAGAGAACCTCTATATTCTTTACATTGTAAAGACAATTCAACAGTCCTGATAATTATTAAAGGGATATTTTCTGTATTTTGCTAACCTGTACAAACACATTAGCACAATGACTGGACATCTCTTGAATTAGCTAGGCAATACCATAGACTTTGATTCATTGCACTTAGGCTAGTTAGCGTTAGCTCGCAAAATTACCTCTAATTTGACAGTGGACGCAAAGACGAAAAAGATGGTACAGTATACACAACTTCATCTGACAGTGGGAACATAGATTATAGGCTGCATCCCAAAACATCCCTTTAAAACATTACGTAGGTATAAATGCATTCTGGGAAGTTTTATTTCACCCAAATACAACTTGCATTCCCTGTGGTACAACAATACGAATCTCAAGTATTTGTTACGTTGCGAGACCCTGTGTGTTCAGTGGTGTGAATGTAGATTTCACTCATTTCAAAATATATACATCACTATTTACAATTGACTTACTATTGAAATTGTACACAAACTATGTTCATTTGAAGATATTAAATGACATTAAAGCAATGGGTGGATGCCGCTGAGGTAGCATCCATTTTCAGTTGTAAATAAAGTGCATTGAAGTCAGTATAAAAGGAGTTGTCGGTTGAAGTCAGGTCACCTTCGTACACGCACGCAATCACACACACTCTCATGTCTCACACACATGTACACACATACCAATGCACTAAGGCATAGTCACACGGTGGAAATACCTGAGCTGGACTGGCCACTCCCACATCCGTCTTGGCCGCAGGGCGAAGGAGGGGTGAAGTTGGCCTCAGAAAGGCTGCCCTCCTGGGAGAGCAGCGTGGGCGAGGAGGGAAGCAGTGTGCTGTTGGGACTGCCCACGTCCCCCTCGCCCACCAGCGTTAGGTCGGCGGGGCCGTCTTCCTCCAGCGTCCTGAGTCCGGGGCCTCGGGCTTCCGAGGGGCGGGGAATGGGCGAGAGGGCAGAGCCAAACAGGGGGGCTGGGTGCCGCGGCGGGGGCAAAAGCGCGCGGCGCGCTGCGGCGGAGTGGGCGTGTCCGTTGGCACTGCCAAGCGAGGAGTCCAGGCTTTCGGAGCGCATGCTGACTTTGGGAGCGGCCCGGCCGGTAGCGCTGCCCACCCTGCTTTCCCTGCCCGCCCCTTGGCCCTGTTTGACGGAGGCGGGGGTGGAGCAGGCTACGTCTAGTGAGGCGCCGGAGGGTGAGGACGGGGTAAGCCGCAGGAAATCAGGTAACTCTAAGTCCTCTTTGTTCAACAGGCCTCTCTGGTCATTCCTCCGACTGCTCTGCGCTCGGCTCAGGAGTTCAAAGAACGCTGAAGGGAAAGATAGCGGCAGTTACTTCCTGTTCGTAATCCCTCCTGAAGAACAAGCCGACCGTTTCAACAAAAAGGGGATTAATTAATATAGCATGTAAAGTACATAGGCTTGCTGCACTGAAAGATAACCATGAAGGCTTCTTTTAGAGCTGCAAAAAAACCAGAGGGTGTTAGTGATGCGCCAAAGCAAAGCTCAGAGAAGCCACCAAGAAAAGGGGGTTGGTTTACCTTCGGCTTCATCTATATTAATCTTTTTCGGTTTTCTTTTTTCCATAGGGAGCGAGGGGTCTGGTCCTCTTGCCTTCCCTGACGACCTGTTGTCTCCCTGCAGACGCAACAATAACAACGCACTGCGTTAAGGGGAGAGTCCATGCTCTGTGCTAACACGGCAAACTGTACAACACTTCCAGGTCAGGATTACTGGTGTGTTTAAGTTTTCACAATCGGTCTCCTGTTATCTTCAGAAGTGAAACACGTCAAGAAAGATGAGTAACACAAGCCTGGGGATTCGTTAAAGCTTGTTTTCAACCGGTGTTTATTTCTTTGTTTAAGTAAATCAGGATTGTGTGATATTCAAAATGGACATGGTCAGATCTCTACTACAAATGTGATGTGGAAACTGAGCTACAAAGTGGGAGGTGAGTGTTGAAGTCAGCCACAGCCAGCATTCATGCAAGGAAATGCCATCAGCCAGGAAGAAAGTGGAGAAGAGCTTTCAGGCGATGTAACATTAAAGTGTTAAGAGGCAGCGTAGCAGGGGAGCGGAGCACATCTACAACTTCAAAGCTACTTGAGGAAGGCTGAAGGTGCTCTCCTTACTGTGGCTGAAGGACTCCTGCTGGTCGACGAAGCTGGATGAACTTTCAAGGTGGCCGACTTGGACTTGGAGTCTATGGAGAAAGAAACAACCTTGATGTGAATGAGAGCCCCACGTCTGCTCCATATCTGATATCACTGTTTAACTCCACAACTGATATCACTGTTTAACTCCATCACTCTGATATTACTGTTTAACTCCATCACTCTGATATCACTGTTTAACTCCATCACTCTGATATCACTGTTTAACTCCATCACTCTGATATCACTGTTTAACTCCATCACTCTGATATTACTGTTTAACTCCATCACTCTGATATCACTGTTTAACTCCATCACTCTGATATCACTGTTTAACTCCATCACTCTGATATCACTGTTTAACTCCATCACTCTGATATCACTGTTTAACTCCATCACTCTGATATCACTGTTTAACTCCATCACTCTGATATCACTGTTTAACTCCATCACTCTGATATCACTGTTTAAC